>JACYXH010000177.1:1188854-1217417 GCA_026745465.1 Lota lota | reverse complement strand
CGGGTACAACGTACGGTCAGGGTAACACATGCTTTAAGGAGACACAATGTCTAGGGAGAGGAAAACATGCAGCTGTGGGGAGTTCGATAGTTAAAAAGATATATATATATACTATGGTGTGCACATATAAGCGAGCTGACCGCGGACTGGGCCTTGCGTCATTTGTCACCACAATAACATACAAGTCAGATGTGAAAAAGGTGGACTTTATTAAACTGGACTAGGGTTAGACTGTGTAACATTCGGGGTTGACTGGCAAAGCATCAAGCCTATAGCAGATCGTAACATTTGAGTCACCCCCATAGATTCCACTTTGTTTGCACACTCAAAGAGCCCAGAACAAGGTATTCAGGTTGTCAATTGACGGAATAACACTTTTGTAGTTACTATGCCTACTCATTGGAAAGAACCATCACAAGTCTGATGTAGTTTTTTTTATTAAATAATGGCTGTTGTGTCTATGGCGTTCAGAAGACAAGTCAATTGGCAACACACCTGTGAACCATCAATAAGAAATGCAACTATCTCACGCACAGACACATGTGATTTGATGACTGGGTATTTGGCCTTTTCAATACGAACAGTTCGATGCTAAAACACAACATCGAACGACACGTACACGAGTAAATGCATTTATGTATTTCACTTACTTTTGCCTTTGACACGTCGTCTCTGTTTCCTTTAAGTTGCAACCAAATCTGACGTGATGTCTTGCTGCCATGCGATTGTCCAGTGCGGTCCAGAAGACCTATAATAGTGAAAGCTACCTTGAAAACTTGTTCGACTCGGGGCCTGGCACATTTTAGCTCCTCTTGTTTGTCTTCCAGGACTGTAAACTCGTCGACAGTGGGGGGTTCCTGTTGTCGGTGGCCGCCCGCTGCAGAGAGCCTGCTCGTCGGCTGATCTGAACAGTTTAGCTCGGTGACTCGTTTCATACCGAGGAGGGGCCGCGTTGTTGACATTCTGTTTTAAAATATTTCTGTCGCTGTTCACAACGACGGTTTATTACTTTGTCCATTCGTCGCCATACAAGAAAGCTATCCTCTTCGTTGATCCCACCCTGTACTCCTTTGAGGTTGGTTCTTTAATTAAGCCACTGTATTTATATTTGAGGATTTAACCTAACGCGGTTATGGAGAAGCCCCGTGCGACGTATCCGGAAAATCCCCGTGATGACGCCATCAAAAGACGACACGTTTCTTTTAATCATTATTTACTTGTTATTACTGCTTGTTATGACTGTGAATTCTTTGTACACAAGGCAGTTGACAAACATGTTGCATTAATATGGCAGTCATATGGCATGATGATATGGCATAGTTATGAATGGTCTTATTCAAATAGAATTGGCAAAAATGTAACTAGTACAATAATAATACTTTAATTATTTAAGAATTATATATATATGTTTTTTAGTTTAGTTCAATTTTGTACCGCTGACACAATCCCATCCTCTCTTATTATTCTTTCATTTTGAATCACATAATTTTGGATGATGTTGATGTAGTTGAATTTGGTTTAATGTATTGCCATTGTAATAAAAAAGTTTGGAATCCAATGTTTTGATATTTAGTTAATATTTCTTTTCATAAACCATTGCGCAGTGTTCATGTTACACACACACACACACACACACACACACACACACACACACACACACACACACACACACACACACACACACACACACACACACACACACACACACACACACACACACACACACACACACACACACACGTTTCTATCGTATTTTTTCATTTTCATTGACAGTATGGTGCAGACTGAAAGTTTAATCTAACGACTGTGAATACAGACCGTGACTCCGTTGCCCCCTAGTGGTTTACAAT
This sequence comes from Lota lota, assembly GCA_026745465.1. Lineage (NCBI taxonomy): Eukaryota > Metazoa > Chordata > Actinopteri > Gadiformes > Lotidae > Lota > Lota lota. The sequence goes on along the minus strand of JACYXH010000177.1, from coordinate 1,215,567 downwards.
GGTCAATGCACGTTGCCTTGTGCCTCGGTGAAGATATTTTCACTCAATAGCCACTAGATGTCCCTCAAAGCTAAATAACGGCAAACTCAGTGATAGCAGGTGATATCAATATTACCGTATAAAATAGGTAATAGCGTTTTCATTTATTAATACTTCATTATTTGAAGTCCAAACACACTAGGCAAAAGGGATACTGTCTTTGTTAGTTCATTGTTGGGATTTCCACAGCCAGTCAAACAGAAGAGATTAAGAACAGATATATTATACTGTTCCACTGAACGGTAGTACTTTCTTTGCCATATTGCATTGCATGTTATTAAGCTATCTGCCATAAAGCAAATATTTTTGTAGGAACGTCTCAGTCTAGTATGTGTACTGTACTGTTAATTAAAACATTGAACCTCTATATCCAAAATCGTTTCCTCCAGCTCACACACATTTGTAAACCCAGGAAACTCTTTAATGTCTTCAAGATGCACGACTTGATGTAGTCTGTAGTGTGTGACAAACTGACGTATTTTTGTAAACGCAAACAGAAATAGTAGTGAGACAATATATTCACCAGGGGGCGCTGTACTGCAAGAATCACCACTGTGTGTGTGTGTGTGTGTGTGTGTGTGTGTGTGTGTGTGTGTGTGTGTGTGTGTGTGTGTGTGTGTGTGTGTGTATGTGTGTGTGTGAGCAGATGTGACTGACCACCTGTGAGGTGAAGGGAAGGCTGACCCACGACACATGGTTCTCCTTTATTCCACAAGTCTGGATAGAGAGAGGGGGCGAGAGAGGAAGAGAACAATCATGAGAGAGAAAGGGAGAGAGAGAGAGAGAGTGAGATAGAGAGTCTGAGATAGGGAGAGAGAGAGAAAAATGGGGAGTCACCACAAGTTCATGGGGTATCATGCCCAGCCAGCAGAATGTTTAAATGTCTAAAAACAAAAAAGCCTGTCCATACAACAAGCCAGGTATTAATTATGTATATAAAAAATATCTCAAGTTGTTATATTTTATATTTCGATCACACTGAATGGAATGATGCAAGTTTGTGTTGTTTGAAACTATATAAAAATTTACCTTGATTGATCTAAGCATCACATGGTGTTTTCCAGCATACATACTTTGCAGTATGTAGGCCTAGCAAAAATATAAATCTGAAAGAAAAGAAAATGGTATAGAGCCATCAAAGAACTTAGCAAGGAAAAAAAAGAGTGAGCCAGTGCTTTTTTCCCTGCACGTAAACTGGAAGTGATGGAAAGACATATTGAGGCAAATAAAAGAGAAACAAGTTAATCTAATGAAGGCTTGGTGGTTGTTGAAACAGGCGGTATTGTAGAGTTATGATACAGTAATACACATACAAAAACACCCCCCCCCCCCCCCCCCCACACACACACACACACACAAACAAAAACCCACAAGCTTGCTTAACAAGTTCATTTATGTGTGGGTCCCATGCAGTCAAACCCCCCTCCAAACTCTCACTCCCAATCCAGTCTCTCCCTCGCTCTCTCTCTTTCTGTCTCTCTCTCTCTCGCTCTCTCTCTCCATCTCTCTCCCTCTCTTGCAGATCATGGGGGACAGAGAGAAGACGAATATCACTGGTGATAAAAGACTTACATCATGAATAATAAAACAGCCATAATCCAGAGCGATGATTTATACATCCACTATGCCTGATCGTTTCTCACGCACGCACGCACGCACACACGCACACAGGCATACACACACACGCACACACACACACACACACAGATACACAGACAGAGACACACACACGGGCACATTAAGCTATGTTAAATTGAGATGAATGCGATTATGGGTGGCTGAGTGTTGGACGTCAGACACCAATCCAAATAGTTAGTACACGTTGTTTGAAACACAAATAATAAACAAACAAACACACACTGGTTTTTATTAATGGTTATGAGGGACAAAAATATTTTTGGCAACCATCATTTTGGACAATTTTGTCCTCACCTGGGCACTGATTTAGACTGTACAGTGCTTGATTTAAATGAACATCATAGTTAAAAATACATGTATTATTAATGGTGAGCAATAGAAACATAAACATGAGCTTTGAGAGGTTCCATTCTTTCTGATCAATTCGATTTCCTCTTAACACCCTGCCTGTCCACCTAAAGGATATCAACACAAAGGGTGGTAATGCATTAGATCTGTTGTCTGCCTACCACAAACATATACCTCACAGAGACGCAGGTGTGCCAAAGACCTTCGCTTATTATATTAGCTGATGGGCACACGCTATCTTGTAAGATGGTTCAATGGTTTGACTTCTGTGTGATTACATTTTCAAGCCGTGTTGTCACTCGAAGGAAAATCAATGCTTTTATCGCTAAGCGCTCTATGAACAGATGAATTAGCGTTTATGGAAGGGGTTAAATTTGTTAAATTCAGCAACACATTGCACTCATGCAGATCCATGCATGCATACACACATGCACAATAGCATGCACGTACACACACACACACGCACACACGCACGCACGCACACACACACACACACACACACACACACACACACACACACACACACACACACACACACACACACACACACACACACACACACACACACAGGTTTACATTAAAATGTCACAAACAAAACCACATTAAACCACAACAAACAGGATAACAAGATAACTGGATAAATGAGATAAAAGCACAATAAAACACAAGACATACTATTTATATAAATACACATACAAATGTAAGACAGATTTTTTAAAAGCACACAACATTTCTTTATCAACAAATGTGACTTAAAGAGATTCAAGGTAATAGGCACAATGTTTTACCTGGATGTGACATTTAACAGTTAGTCCTGTTTTTCTCTAAAAGATACTAGCTTTTATCTTTAAAATACTGCCTATAAACATCCACATCCAAAAATGGTAAACACCGCAAATGGATATTTTCTATGGCTGATAGAAATTGTATGCAGTCTTTGCATCCAATATGTGTAAAACAAACATTGCTTTAAAATTATATTGAATTAGCCAAAAAATTATTTATTCTAAGCACCATACTCAAATACGTTTTGCTTTGCTGATTAAATTACAAATACAGCAAGCAAAACATTAACAATTAACATTAAGCACTTCAAAAGTATTCTGTATATTCTCTTTGGCATGAGGCTTCACTATGATGCTTCTTTTGCATTTAATAAAATCATAGGATTAGACTTATATTGATATGAATGAAAACAAAAACAAGCTACATCCAAATCACCCGTATTTATTTATTTCTGTTTAGAATGTGCTGATGGATGAATGTGAGCTGTGGAATGAAAAGATAGACAGGCGGATGTGAAAAATGGCTTACATGACTACAAAGACAGCGGACACCTTAGAGGAGGGGAGTCGCAGCCAGGTTAACGAACATGCGCACTTTAACGCAAAATGGCCGAACGCCAGTGTTGAAGCAATTTGATGGTGTGCGTGTTGACGAGAACAATTTCATTCTCTCTTATGAGCCAAAAGACAAGACAGCTCCAGTCTGGGCCTATATGAATAAGGTTTATTATATGAGATAACTAAAAACAGAGGATTACCGTGCCTTATAAACAGATAGACTCACACCACACAAACACTCATACTGGTGGAAACACATAGACGCACATTTACACAACCATACACATATGTATCTGGACAACGCTAAATCAACGCAAGCTACACTAAAGCCCTCGAAAATATTTCTCCCCCTCCCCCGTCACTGCTAGTCAAGCAGTGGTCTCAATCTCATCATTCAACTCCATCTCACTCTCTTCTTTCTCGTATAACTTTTGTCCCTTTTTTCTCCCCTTAACACGGAATATTGCTGTCCTCACCTCTCTTTGTGTCTCCTTTCCTGTCCTGTCCTCTCCTCTCCTCTCCTTTTCTCTCTTATCCTCTCCTCTCCTTGTGTCTCCTCTCCCCCTCTCCTTTCCTTTCTTTTCCTCTCCCCTCCCCTTCTCTCCTCCCCCCCTCTCACTCTTCTCCCAGTGAGTGTTCCATGCAGACATGTCCCTCTGCCACTACCGCCTATTTAGGGCCCCCTATCGTGGACCAGGAGGTAATTGGAGCTGAGACCGAGAGCAGCACACAGGTAGCGGGGTATTTTCGCATCTTCGTGTGGGCTTTTGTGCCTGTGAGTTTGTGTGTATGCATCCTTGTGTGTGTGTGTGTGTGTGTGTGTGTGTATATGGGTATGTGTGTGTGTGTGTGTGTGTGTGTGTTTGTCTGTGTGTTTCTTTGCATCCATTTCCCTCACATCACTTTTGTTACTGGTTGTGGATGTGATTGCACAGTTTTCACATGCACTAACATGTGCATGTGCTTGTGTGTATGCTCAAGTGTGTGTGAATAGGGTGATGGTTTTGTTTGTGAATAGTTTTTTGTGTGTGTGCTGTGTGTGTGTGTGTGTGCGTGTTTGTTTTCCCGGGGGTCTCTTAGCTGTCTGTCGACGTGTGGAGAAAGACAGGAGGAGTAGTCGGGAAAGAAAGATATGAGTAGAGGTGCAGATGGGTGCTTGGCCACATCCATTGGCGTAGGGCTGTGTCATGTAGACTCTGTGGCCAGGCTACCTTAAGCCATGTGGTCGGCTAGGCAACAGGAAAGCAGCAATACAAGAGATGTCTGGGAACTCTGACTGTTTCATTTGTGTGTGTTGTTTACTTAAGGATGCAGCAGAACATCTTCTGGCCGTCAGTATTGTTCAAAACACAAATGAAGACATTTGGTGTGGTAAAATGACAATCCCCTTATTGATTCATGCTTTAACCCAGATGGTTATATATATTGGTAGCAGGTCGGGATCTAGGTAGGTTTAGTTGTAAGCAGTTGCCCCTAACAATAGTTATGCCTGTATCACACACATGCACACACACACACACGCACACACACACACACACACACACACACACACACACACACACACACACACACACACACACACACACACACACACACACACCCACACACACACATATGCTCCTAGTAGGTACCACCACAAAACCCTATCAATTCAACCACACCATGTAACCACGTACTGGTGGTGTGTGCCCCCCCCCCCCCCCCCCCCCCTCATCTTCTCAGAGACAACAGTCTGTCACATAGTCGCCACATCGCACACTGAGGTTATGACACAGCATCATGAAAATGTGCCACAATAGTCCAGTGTTTATGATTTGACTTTTCTGTCCATACCAGAGTCCAACCCAAATGTTACGTTAATCCCCTTACCTTCTCTCTCTCTCTCCCTCTCTCTCTTTCTCTACCTCCCCCTGTTTCAACCACTTCTCTTTCCTCTACCTTAACTCGTCTCTTGTCTGGGTCTGCTTCTGCAGCGCTGTGGGGAGCCACAGCCTTTTAGGCTTATTAAGTAAAGATCTACAGAGCCCTATGGTATTTGTGTGTGTGTGTGTGTGTGTGTGTGTGTGTGTGTGTGTGTGTGTGTGTGTGTGTGTGTTGCTCAACAGGGCAGCCCAGCCTCTCATTAGGTATTCAGAATTCATGACAGAAGATTCTATTCAGCCTCTTTAATGGCAGCATCTGCATGTGAGCATTCCATGTACGTGTGCACACTTGTGCACATCATTTTGGTTTCATTACAGACAGATAAAGGCACATGTGTGAACGGCAGACCCATTGAAAATGGAATAATTATATAACAACTAGGTAGGTGTAAAAATACATCACCGGTCTATCACTGATCCAGCACATATTAACATGCTGTGTTAAAGGGCTCATTTGTAATAAAAATCAAACAGCTCCTCGGATGCTTGCATTAAAACTGTAAACCAAGGATTTGTAGCAGTCTGTTGCTCATCCTGAATGCTACATATTATACTTGGCTGTTCTTTTCGTTCAATACATCAAAATGTGCTTCAGGGATTCTCATACTGGGTTTAACGGTCAACTTGGACCTAGACCGAGTTCAACTCCCCATACAGTGTTTGACATCTGGGCAGATGCTGATGCTGGCAGAGACAACAGATGAAGAGGCTCACCATATTCAAAATGATTGATACAATGAATTGAAAACCATAATTGTGTCATTGTTATGGCACAATATTAATTTCTAATGTGTATTGTATATGTTAGTATGTGTGTGTGTGTGTGTGTGTGTGTGTGTGTGTGTGTGTGTGTGTGTGTGTGTGTGTGTGTGTGTGTGTGTGTGTGTGTGTGTGGAGCAGTACGTTGATATTGATGGATGTGGGTGTTGGTGTGGATGATGGCTGGTTTAAGCAGTCTCACCTGGCCCAAGTCAGACTGATTGGAGTCTGGAGCTGGGTGAGGCTGTACACCTGTTGCACATTGAGCAATCAATGTGCACAGGTTAAACCAGCCGTCACCACACACATTTGAGAGAGATCTCCTGCATGGCAACATGGCAAAAGTCATTATTCCTGGACACAGTCTTGCTTCTAGATAGGTCAACTTACTCCTCTCTTCTGCCCCCACCCCTGGCTCTCTCTTATTCTCTTTGTATCTCTTTTTGTTTCATCTCACCTCTTCTCCTTGCCAATGCTTTGATCCACACTGACTACCCACCCCCATCCATTCACCCCAGCTGCTGCTATCTCTGGCTGTTTTACACATTCATACTACTCCCTTCCTGTCTCTCTTTCTCTCTCCGTTTAACCACCTTATCTTTCTCTACTCTACCCCTTGTCTCTGACTCCCACACCACACACACACATACATGTATGTATATATATATGTATGTATGTATGTATGTATATATATATATATATATATATAGGTGTGCCATATATGTATATGAAACACCTGTCAGTGCCTCGTAAGGAAACAGGTGGCAGCACACATGACACATTCACACACTTACACACTCATCGTTGGGTTGAGACATGAGACGAAGAGGAAATACAAAAAGTGAGTAGGGCATCAATCATGTCCCATAGCTCTCCTCCTTCTCCTCCTCCCCTCCTGCTCTTCCTCCCCTCCTACTCCTCCTCCCCTCCTCCTACTCCTCCTCCTCAACTCCTCCACCTGCTCCTCCTCCCATCCTCCTGCTCCTCCTCCCATCCTCCTCCTCCCTTCCTGCTCCTACTCCACTCCTCCTCCTCCCCTCCTGCTCCTCCTCCCCCTGCTGCTCCTTCCCTCATCCTGCCCTCCCCCATCCTCTAGCAATAGGGAGCCAGGTGGGAGGCTAGGGATGTTTTTTAATGGTCTGCTTGAAAGAGATGATCAGGGCAATGTGTGTGTGTGTGTGTGCAAGTGTTTGTATGAAAGTGTGTGTGCAAGTGTGTGTGTCTGCAAGGATGTGTGTGTGTGCGTCTGCAGGGATGTGTGCGTGTGTGTCACGGTGTGTGTGTGTGTGTGTGTGTGTGTATTTTGTAGAGAAAGCAGCAGCAGATAATTGGAGAAGCACACCTGGACACTGTTCACCTTTCAACCCTACCCCTCTGCCCTTCAGACCAGCACCTCTCACTTTGTCTGTTGTGTGCAATGTGCATGCCTACGTGTGTGTGTGTGTGTGTGTGTGTGTACGTATGTGCGCATGTGCCTGCGTGTGCGTGGGTGCATATATCTAGTATACTACATGGCTCATCCAGAAATGTATTCTGTGTGAATGTGTTGGTGTGTATATGTGTCTGCCTTGTCCAGATCCACCTAGCTGTGTGTGTGTGTGTGTGTGTGTGTGTGTGAGTGTGTGTGTGTGAGTGTGCAAGTATTATTAACAGGTTGTCCATCTTTTGTGTAGGTGTGTGTAGGTGTGTCTGCATGTGTGTGTGTGTGTGTGTGTCAGGAGGTCACAACAGCAGGGTATTCAGCTTTCCTATTAAAGATTCAGGACTGACCAAAGACCTTAGCCAAAAGGGTCTGCTTTTTGGCAACCATTTTTTTCAGTGTTTTCATTGTTATTTAACCTTTGTTTGTTTAAGACAATACATCCAAAATTCTCTTTTAGGACCGCTCTCTGTAAAGAGGCTAATTATCAGGATTGTCCAGAATGCTGGGACTGTTAATACCATCTGGTATATTTTAAACATTATATTGGAAAGGGTCAAAGGGTGGTTAACTGATCCAACCAGTTTCCAGTGGATAACACATTATCTATACTGGCGTTCCTGCTTTTGTTGAATGTGTGGCAGGACTTTTTTTACATTATATCCAAAATGACTAAGTGTGCAATAAATTAAAACACTATAACACTCTAGGGTTAATGCAGTAGGTAAGAGACCAGGACTGATGAGAGAAATCATCACCGAAGAAGAGAGGGTAATGACGACTGAAGCAACAGCTTAAAATTATTTGAATTGAATTTGATAAAAACATAGAAATGCTACATAATGATAGGTCAGTGGCTGGGGAGTTCGACACCCAGCTGAAAGGTACTGGATTCAAGCCCTATCCCTTATATCCACAGTGCAGTCTATCTGTCTGATGCCTAGTCCCGAAAGCTACTCGTTAATCATCAATCTGAATTCGCTGTGAGTCTCTTTGATCGTAAATACTAAGTAGTTATATAGAATCACAATATAACATTTTCCCTGCAAGCTTCCAGTTTAGTGAACCAAAGATAAAGTCCAAACAATCTAAAATATTAATCTGTAGTCTCAATACCATGTATTGTTAGCCATGATATGATAAGATACGATAAAATAAGATAAGAATAAGACACAGCCAAAGCAAAACACTGAGCAGCTGACCCTACATATCTGCACTTGATCTCTGAAAGAGAGAATGAGCATATAGTCTCAATAAATGTGAACATATATACAGTTTATCAATAAATTCTCTGTCTATCAATCTCTGTCTATCAATAGATATGAATGTACATATACGAATATGGATCACCACCACCCCACTAGGACTCTGTACTCCACCCCGTTGTCCACCGTGATGCATCTGAAAATGGAGGAGTCATCGGAGAACTTCTGTAGGTGGCACATACTCGAGTTGAATCAGAAGTCGGAGGTGTAAAGGGTGAACAGGAATGGTGACAGCACGGTTCCTCTGGGGGCGCCGGTGTTGACCACCAGCACATCTGACAGGCTGCCCTGTAGTGTGACGTACTATGGTCTGCTGGTGAGGTAGTCCATAATCCAGGCCACCAGGCCATCGTCCACCCGTATCACCTTGAGCTTCTCTGCTCACCGGAGTGGCTGGATGGTGTTGAAGGCGCTGGAGAAGTCAGGAACATGACTCTTACGGTGCTGCGCGGGCTCGCCATGACCTAATGATGACCCAAAGCTACCAGCAACATTAAGTGGCATTCCTTATAAAGAACCTTGTTCATACGATGTGTATGATGTGCACTGTAGTAGAGATTGCTGTGTTGTTCATGTTGAATTGTTTTAATTTACTATCCTTACATAGCCTCCCTGGAAAAGGCACACTGCACCGAACTGATTCGAACAAATCTGTTGATCCACTTCCGTGTTGTGTGGTACAGAAGCCCCCCTTGGGTGTAAAAGCCTTAAGCAGATATTGAAGGTATAGCGTCTTAATGAGACGGAGCTGTCTCTATTGGTTTACCATAAACTGGCTATTTGCCCAGACTTAAGATGAGCTTGAGATGCACTTAGCTTGCCTTGGTGAAAAATATGCGCGAAGGTGGGAAAACTGCAATCAGTGCACTGTGCTTGTTTGTTGAATCTGCATAAATGGAGACATATAAGTAAACAATCCAATACAGGCAGGCAACCAAGGGGGACGTTACCTTGCTACTGTGTGGCTTATAAAACATACATGGTGTTTTGTAAAAAAAATATAAAAAAATAAAGCCTGTCAGAGCTGTTCGCCATAGTCTGATGTTATCCAACAGCGATATGCCGTAGCATAAGGCCCCAAAAACCTGGAGATGCAGAGAAGATTCCGTTCTGTCACACACCTTCTTCCACTGACATCCTCCTCTCCCAAAACAACAATAGCAACGGCGCTAAACCACCCACTCTTTATCAATTTATTATTAGACTTACTGTTTGTTGTTGTGTTTTTCGTGGATGTGATTTATTTTTGGCCGTTTCGATGCTGTTAATATGTGGGTACAGAAGAGCACATTGTTTGCACATATGTCATCAGAATCGCTGTTTGATTGTTTGCTAAAGTAGGGCGTGATGAGTGTGCATGCATGCGTTTCCTTCGCTGCTCTTTCCTTGTACCTTACATGGCTTAAAAGAGCCCCGTTTTCTTCTTTATCTTCCTCTTAATCCTGCAGCGTTGCCCTTCTTGCCCTAACCTTATTACCCTGTACTCTCCTGAGGACGTGTAATGAAACCACTTCCTCATTCCGCAGGGTCAATTTTCTGGCTTTGCTTTATGAAACCTTAAGTCGCTCTTCATTCTATTCGCATATAGTACCTGTCTGTTTTACTCTCAGTCGCTCTAGCTCTCTTTTAATTAGCTTGTGGCCAGTGCGTGCGTGCGTGCGTGTGTGTGTGTGTACATGTGTGTGTGTTTGTGTGTGTGCGCATGCGCGTGTGTGTCTTTGTGTGTTATGTGTGTAAAAAGTCAACAACTAAAGTGTACCTGAAGAACATAGTGTCACTGTTTTTTCCACGACCCGTATTGATTTGATGTTTGATCTATCGGTTGCAATATCGTGTAATCTCTCTTCTTATCCTGCAGCTCGCTCCCTTTCTCCATTTCTCTCACGCTCTCACCTGCACACAACGCCCCCACACCCCTCATTTCTATCATCTTTTTAAAATCCAACGCTGAAGATTTGACGATTTGGTTTTGAGGCCGTTTTTATTCTCAGGCTTGTTGTGCCCTCTTCATGCGGAGCAATCCAGCACCACCAATTACAGATGATGTACAGCGCATATCACAGGCTCCCAGCTGTCATCAAACTCAACACTACTGTCAACAAGTCAAAGCAGATCAAAACAAGGCGGGGAAAAGAAATGTGTCTTCGCTCACTAATGAAACCTTGTGTAAAATGACATCGCCGTCAATCACGGTTCACCTTTGATCACTTTATTTTAGCAGGTAATTTCTTATTATTATTAATTCAAATGAGAAATTCTGATATCAACAAAATATTTGTAATGACTCATTGTAAAGCATGTTAAGGATGGATATTTTTTTTTTACATTTGAACAGTTAAACAGTATTGGTAGGCTTTTACCATTGATACACCTGATCATCTTCAGTTTCATCATGTGCCTACCTTAAAACAAAAAAAGACCTAATACAACTTTATATCCTGCAGAATTCTCCATTAGTCACGATGTGGTTGGTTTGCACTAGTTGAGAATCAGTCCGATTTCTATTCTTCTTTTTCAGTTTTTCCATGGGGTCCTTTGCGTTAGTTTGCTTGCTTCGCAGCCTTGGAAAGAGTGACTATCAGAAGAGGTCGTGAAATCGCAATACAAATCCAAAGAATGTAAAGCATGCAGAATGACTAAACTAAAACAACCACATATCCAACATGACTGATATCTAGGATTCAGGACGGGCCTAGCAGTGAGTGGCTTTTAGAATTGTCTTGAAGGGGCCATTTGCAAAAGGATAGAAAGTATGAATACCCACAATATACTCAGCTTTTATTCCATGGTCACATTGTTCAAGCCACAGATATTTTCTCTCCCTTTGCACTTTCTTTGAGCTCACAAAAGCACACATAGCCACAACAAAATGATATATGTTTGGCTAATATTGTATTCATGTGAGGAATTCAATGTCATTTAAGAAATTATATTTACAATTATTAGTGGGTATTTTTGCATTCAATTCAATTAAATGTACCATTGTAAATGTCAACATTACTTATGTTAGAAATGCAATTGTTGTTTGAATGTTATTTCAATAATATAATCATTAAGATAAATCAAAATTTTTGTTTCTGATTAAAATGTTTCAATCAACAACTGTTCTAAGTTGAATAATAAGATAAGTGTGCAGTGACAAGGATCAGAAACATTCTGACTTTTTTCAATTATAGGCTTTCAGATCTTTATTACACCACAGAGTAGTAATTTGTTCAAATTATCACTTTATGTTCTACACCCATAAATTACAAAATATCCACATATTCATTCATCATGCTAAAATGAACCAACCAACACAGTCATCTGCCCTTCTAGCGCACATCTGAGAACAGCCCAAGCTGTGATCAACAATGTAACAGGAAGTGGGTTAAGTGGATAAACACATATATTAACACCCCATCTCATTGTCAGCACAGCACTCTGAGTCTTGCTGTTACAAAAGAAGTGTTATTTAATAGCCATTGCACATACACATAATGCCATACCAATATCTGATTACATTTTCAACAAGAAGAAAAAGGACAAAAGAATTCCCTCCTCCACCCTGACTGCCTTAATTGGTGGAAAGCAACAAAGCTAATTGGCTAGGCTTTAAACACTGATTAGACAGAAGTGTGAAGGGCCACTGATGTGTTCCATATTTGACTTGCTTGTTGTCAAACAGTGTATTTTGGTGGAGATCATTACAGAAGGTGATGACATGTGAACATGTGGGGGGACCCACTGGGGATGCTGATGATATGCGTGTCTGTACGCTGGGTCGTTATGGTAACGAGAGACAAACGCTGTGCTAATCACCCAGCGCCAGATGAAACACCTCATTACTGCAGGATTGGGCATGAGTTTGGGAGAGCAAATGGCTTTTTAACGGGACTGATACCAGTGAGTGAGCCAGTGAGGGACTAAGAGAGCTAGGGAGACCGAGAGAGAGAGGGACAAAGAGAGAGCGAGAGAAATAGAGAGACAGAGAGAGAGGGAAATAGAAAAGTATAAGAGAAAGAATAGTTTAATAACACGCCCTCTTTGTACAAGTCTGTTTATTAAAGACTTCCTTCTTCTTCCCCCCCCACCTTTCCCTCTCTCTCTCTCTCTCTCTCTCTCTCTCTCTCTCTCTCTCTCTCTCTCTCTCTCTCTCTCTCTCTCTCTCTCTCTCTCTCTATCTCTTTTAGATTCCTTCCCAATTTGATACCTTCACTTTACACGTCACATTCTGGCTCACTCTTTTCACACACGCTTACTTTTGTGACCATTCTTTCCTTATTTCCTCTCTCTCTCTTTGTCTCCTTTTCTAGTGTGTGTGTGTGTCTCTCTCTCTTTATCCTCCTCCTCCTCTTCTTTCTATGTGAAGAAGAACAAAGATAGACATACGAACAGAGCTCTGTGCAGAGGTCAGTGTGTTATTTGGCTTGTGATATTTCCATCGCTGGGCCAAATAGTCTGGTGTCAACCAATCTATGAAGCGGGCAACGTGAGAAGGTGAGAGACAGCACAAAGGAAGGCTGCGGCGCTGCGTAGGGCTGAGAGAGAGAACAGTGGACAGTTGCGAGTTGCAGATTCATGAACTTTAGAAATGTAAATAAGTCTGTGTTATTAATGTATTCAGCATGTAACACGCTGCCCCATGTGGCTCTGAGCGAACATGCAGATTCAGTACCTCATGTTATTTCATTATGCTACTCTGAATTGGTATATGGTAATAAAGTGTCATATGGTCGGTTATAGTCAAATAAATCCCACACTTGTGGAGCTGGCCAAATTTCTCAGAATCCTTTTTGCTGTTGATATTAACACTTTATTAATATCACTAAAATGTGAACATCTGAATCAGCCGATCATGTGCAGGCTTATATATGAAGCATATCTCCACCAATGGCGTGCCTCAGCCCAACTATCTGAGGTGTATAAAAGGTGATACAGTCCATTGTTCAAGCCATATGTTTGTGTCTCGTGGGGATGGAAGGGAAACGGTTGCAGAGGCTGTAAAAATAACCTCACCTCAAGCATTCTCTAAATAGCCCCTGGAGGGACTGGGATCCGACAGTCGTTCTACATGCACACTGTATCTTCACAGCCTTTAAACCAATATCCGAATGCAAACGAGCGGCTGTCTATTAAGACAGCACTTCTAATTAAGAATCTGACCTCCGCAAAATGGATCAGTGACCTTTGCGATATTCTTTTTTCGTCCATCCAATTTGCGTGACTATAAATGCAAATGCTAGCCTGGGAACCAGATGAATCTCACAAGCTCATGTTTCTTTTGCTCTGCAGATAAGGTCTGGCTCGAGATAGACCGACCAATCACAACCGTTTATTACAACCGTTTATCTAATATGAGGCGGGATAAATATGATGACGGTGCAGAGGAGCGTCGTAGAGCCATTTTCAACAACAGCAAAGATGGCTGCCGCTGATGTAGAATGCTCTGTTGAGTAGAGTTACTAAAAACACCTTGTACTTTCAAATTCTTATGGCAAAAACGGCAACACTGGTTCACAGACATGTTGATGGTACACAATCACAGCTCCTCTCTGCTGCAAGTATGCTGTCTGTTTACAAATGATTTCGTAGCTCAGTGCTGCATCACCCATTTCGTTGCTATGATTGGTTGTAGGCCTATCCAATTGCATCCAGAGGAATTCTTTCGCTTTTTACCAGAGAGATAGATGCAGAAATGATCCCCCATTTCAACAACAAGAATTGACCCACTGGATGTGTGTGGGCATCACACAAGCTTATGTGGAGGAAGGACAGGACTGCCAAAGAGAGTATACCTCAGTTTTAACTTGGAATGGACATCCATCTCGATAGTAATAGTAGAGCATGACGTTAACACTGTTTGGTTAAGGGTTTGATTCCCCCATGCTATAAAATGTATGCTCTCATGGTATTGAAACACTTTTGACTTATATGATATATGTAAGATTGGATTCTGCACTTAAAGCAGGAATCGTATTATAAACATGATTGGTTGTAAAGTATTTAAAAAAAAGTCTGCATGCAGTCCATATGCACAACATTAGAGAATTGTAGACAATCCGATTTGTAAACAAGCGTACAGGCCTGTGATGCAATGTGTCCCTGCTGTCGTTCCAACTCAGGTAAATGGACTCGTTGTACCTTGAGTTGTTTACCTGAGTAAACTACGAAGTAAACATCTCCTGGCACACCCTACACATGCTCTGTCTGACAAGATATCCCAAGGCTGGGGGAGGGTTAAGGCTATTGTAGCGAGATCAGAATGTTGTAACAGTATCATCATCATCATCATCATCATCATCGTCATCGTCAAGCGCTCAAGTATTCTCAAATTGATGGGTTGTAATTAATTTAATTTATGTAAGTTATTGAAAAAACAGTTGCCCTAGTTCTTCCTCATGAGTTTGAAGTAATATGTTATTTCCAACATATAGAAATGCACAAGCGTACATTTAAACAACCACACACGCATGTCTACTGACTCATGTCATAAGAACTTTTAATCTTCTTCTTCATCATCATCATCATTATTATTATCATCATCATCGGTTCATCATAAGGTGAATTCCACAGAGGGACATCACGGAGAAATGCATTGGCATGCTATCCTTCCAACATTTAACAGCCAGTTGAAATACAGCAAATCCACACTTTTCTACGCCCTGGTCTTGTGGGGTAACACTTAATAAAGAGTCCATGCTGGTCATAAAACAGTGTAGAAAATGAAACATTCCACAATCCCAAGTGACTGTTAAGGTACAGTCCCTTCAGCACCCACAAAACTATTGATTACAAATTGAGTTTGACGCAAACTTTCAGATGTCAATGAGACCGTTACCGGTATACATTTGGTCTTTCTTGAGCAACATTTTTTCTCACGTTTTGTAGCTTAACTTTCTCTCACTTGTTCTCTCTCGCTCTCTCTCCTCCTCTTTTTTTTATCTTATCCCTCCTATTCCCTCCTGTGGCTTGAAAACGTTATTGGATGCTGCTGGCCCTTGAGGACACTTTAAATGTCTACTCAATTAAAGTGCTAATATAAGCCTTGCACGCACACACACACACACACACACATACACACACACACACGCACACACACACACACACACACACACACACACACACACATACACACACACAAATCACGGCCACCACAGGATAGGACACTAGAAGAAAAGTTAGGAGGCCAAAAGAGGATAATAACTGAAGTTATTAATCGATCACACAAAATAATCAAGGTCTCTCCTTTGTCTTTCTCTCTTATCAATCAATCAATACATCAATCACTCAATCAATCAATCAATCCATAAATCTGCTATGTCTCTCCTCATCACTTTTTGTTTTTATTCTCTTCCTCTTCTCTCCTCTCCTCTCCTCTCCTCTTCTGTCCTATCCGCTTGCTAGTTTGACATTTTATGTTCCTGACACACTGAGAGAGTGTGTGTGGGTTTGTGTGTGTGTATGTGTGTGTGAACTTGCTCATGTGTGCAGGTGTGTGTCGGTGAAGGGGGGGGGGGGGGGGGGGGGGGGGGGGGGGGGTAGAGCTTATTGTGCACTGGCAGATGTTTCATATACTATACTATACTTGCCAATTTGACTTAAGTGTTATTTTGGCACAGAAACATTACAATTAAAAAAATGTATTCTAAACTATACTTGCTTTAGAGCCAATACAATTTTGTAGAAATAGTTTACATTTTATTGTGGAGGTATATAGGAAATGTCATGTTAGATTTGATTGGATATGATTTTATTTATGTTAAAAAAGTTAAAAAAAACTGACATCTTACATAAATATTGAAGGTCCAAAAGAGTACGAAGAATTTAGCATTTTTCTTTGCAAGAACAAAACATTTTAATAAAACAAACAAAACAACACAAATCAAAATCATTTACCATGCCAGTTCCCACGTCCGACCTAGCCTAGGTCTGGCTCCCCTCCCATACAAAAAGATTTCTGCCTGGTACGAGATAGACCGACCAATCGCAACCGTTTATCTAATATGAGGCTGGATAAATATGATGACGGTGCAGAGGAGCGCCGTCATTTCTTTTGTTGCTCAGTGCTGCGTCACTCATTTCGTTGCAATGATTGGTTTAAGGCCTATCCAATTGCGTCCAGAGGCATTTTGGTCTACGCCCATTGGTGACAACCCTTGGAAATCGAAAATGAACAGAGAGGTTCCTGACTACTTGCAGTTTGCAATTCGTCTGGTGATGCTAGGCTACCTCCGACCAAATCGTGTTGACTTTCCTTCATTTGAAAGATCTTTTGGCTACTATTCAGTAATAATGGATTATTTGCTCTGTACATGATTTGAACCATTTTGAAGTCAACCAAATTTGCTGGTTTGTTCGTTCTCTATAAATAGTTTTGTTTACAATTCTGATGGCTCTACTAAGAGTTTGCATACATTTTGCAATAATAAAAAAGGGTGGGGGGAACTAATTCAAAATATGAATCGATAAGGAATAACGTTTTGAATTATAGGGTTTCACAAACATTTCTTTGAAGGTTATAGGTTTTCTCAAAAATGTCTCTACGCCTCAGCAGAACATATGGACATTCTGGGCTTCACTCCCATTGTTCACACCATTACAAGTGTCTCACACAGTGAACACAGGGACCACTGAACTAATGCTAAAATGACGGGGTTTGTCTATCTATTATTGATTCATCCTCACTAGCTAATGGCGTCTCCCGCACACACCCCTTTCCCAGCAAGCCCATCAACACCGCAGAGTTTACATGTTTCAAAATGGGGAAGGGGTGGGGACATTTGCACTCTTTCCATCCTGGTTATACATAAGTGGAAAACACTTTGCTGACGGACCTTTTTGCAGGGAACAATTTGTCCCGACACAACCTGTCGTTGCGTACGTGTGTGTGGCAGACAAACACGTTTTAAGCTAAACACTCACTCACCTAGAGGACAGGCGAGAGTTGCGGAGGAAAAAGGGAGAGAGAGCAAGAGAGAGAGACGAAGAGAGAGAGACGGAGAGGGAGAGAGATAGAGAGAGAAAGAGAGAGCGAGAGAGCAAGAGAGAGAGAGAGAGAGAGACTGAGGGTGAGAGACAGACGGAGAGTGAGAGGGAGAGAGATGGTGAGAGAGAGAAGGAGAGCGGGAGAGAGAGAGATAGATGGAGAGCGCGAGAGAGAAAACAAAACAGATAAATGGGTATCAGGGTGAGGGATACATATGAAGTAAAAGAGGGTAAGATTTGTCTCCATTGTTAGAGGAGGTGTCCTTGTATACGAGGGATGGGAGGGGCTTCTAGATAAATGTTGTTCTCCACACAAACCAGCTCCGCCATAAATCTCTCTTAGACCACAGCTAGCCATGAGTGCATCAGACAAGGCCACGGTGTGTGTGTGTGTGTGTGTTGGAGTTTGCATGTGTGTCTGATGATGTTTGCATGTGTGTGTGTGTTTGTGTTTGCATTATTCCAATAGATAGATAAATATAGCCAAAGTTAACAAATCTGTTGCGGGGAAAGTTTGCACCCTACGTGTGAATGCGAGTGTGAGGTGTGGTTGTGTCTTGTGTGGTTGTGGCGCCACGGAGGGTGGATGTATTAACCATTCAATGGGATGTATTCACCAGAATGTATTTACAGGATGTTAAATCCAGAGTTCACCGTATGTGTGTGTGTATGTGTGTGCGTGCATGTTTATTTATCTGCAGAGCTTTGCACATAATGAGAGCACAAACTTTGTCTTCATATATATTCGTATTTCTAGTATTCAAATATTTTGAGGAAAATGTGGTATAGTGATTGTTGTGTGTATGTGTGTGTGTGTGTTTGTGTGTGTATGTGTGTGCATGTATGTGTACATCTATGTGTGTGTGTGTGTCTATGTTTGTGTGCGTTGCATTTGTTACATTAATAAAATATGTCTGCCTGTGTGTATGCAAGTGGTGTTGTTTGTATGCAAGTTGAACACACACACACACGCGCACACACACACACACACACACACACACACACACACACACACACACACACACACACACATACATGCTGGGAGGATGAGTGTGTGAGTGCTTGTTCCATGGGTGTCCACAGATCATTTATGTTTTCTGATCTGCACTATACCGAAGCACGAAGCACAAGCCGGAAACATGACGCGGATTGATAAAAAAATATATATAATCAATTTCTACAGATGAATGTTTGCTCTTGGTGGAATAACCAACCTATGATATTTCCCTCCAGGAAGTAGACAAGCAGAGTCATATTGCAGAAAGGGAAACTTCCTCATGTTTCATCTTCTTTTGTGATTAAAGGGAGGAATGCAATACTGCTCCTTTTGTTGATCTAAAACACAGCATCTTTTCGCACACCCCTGCTGTTTGTGCTCCACAAGGGTGAGTTACAGGTTCCTGGATATTACAAAATCTAAAATCTTTCTAAATGGAAGACATTCAAAATACGCAATCAGAGACAACGGCGCAACCTCTTCTTCTACACCTGTAAACATCTCCTTTGTTCACTCCCTTTCGTGCTTTTGTTTCACACTTTGACTCACACAGGGGATTCTACTCCTTTCCACCAACAATGAACCCAAAGAAAGAACATTTTGAAATTCTTCCTTTCTTTCTTTCCATTCTCCTCCAACACATTCCTTAATTTTGCCCTCTCCCATTATGTTCCCCCCACTTCTCTCCGGTTTCCTGGCTCTTTCTTTCTCTTAATCTTCTTTTTCACTATTCCTCCCTCCTTTCCATAGTTCTGCTTACAATTAATCACGAATGGCAGCACCAGCTCTAAAAAGAGAATTTATGCAAATATAAGGCTGAAAAATGAATGTGCACCTCGCTGTGAGGCATGTGGAGGAGTATTGCAGGGCCTCATTACAATATTTTCTTTATGTAGCATACCTGGAGATAATTAGGAATGATTTGTTATCTTGGAAAGCAAAACTGTGTCACTTCTCCACCTCGTAAAACAGAGATGAAGTAAATGTTAGACACAGAGAAGATAATGGCAGTGAATGACAGTGATTGTTAATTTGGGCTGAATAGGCTGTGACTAATTACTGGAATTATTGTCAGCAGAAAAAGGGGAATATAAGATCCAAGTGACTAATGACTAATGACTGGTGTAATGAAACACATAATAATATGCAAATGATCTGAGAGGGCTCATACATATATAGTTACGCTTCTCTATGCAGTTGATAGTTAAACATGACCTAAGATGGTAATGCCATAAATATAGGAAGACGCATTGATATAGTTAGATGGATATAGTATTATTTATAGATATAGATTATATATTTATAGATGGATGTAGTTATAGATGGATAAGAGATATATAGATATGGATAGATAGATAGATAGATAGATAGATAGATAGATAGATAGATAGATAGATATTGACAGATTAATGGATAGATGGATTCATACACAGATACATAGATAGATACAAGGATATTACTTCACTTTTTAGCATTTATTTTGTACACGTCACATAGATAGAAGATGGGCAGGGCTGAGGGACTGTCTCATCTCCCCGCCCCCAGTGGGCTGCTTGTCATGGCTCTGTTGTGACAGTTGACTGACTTATGTATTCAAAGGTCAGGGGTTACAGTCCACAGGTCAACAACTGTCCAGACCTACCATTTACCACATACACACATGCACACATTAAACACACACGCGCGCGCACACACACACACGCACACACACGTGCGCACACACACAAACACACACTCACAAACACACACACGCATACATGTACACCGACCTCAAGCACGCACACATGCACGCACATACACATGTCTGACACATAAATCACACAGGCACGCATGCACACACACTCACACACACACATACACACTCACGCACAAAACATATACACACATGCAGGCACACACTTTTGTCCCCATAGGTTAGTGAGTGATGTTGTGAGCCTGTTTGAATGTTGACTTGTTTACTCTACATTCAAACCCCTGATCCCTGTGACACAGAAGTGGTGAAACAGACTCTGCAACGTAGGGACCCCCGTCTGCTCTGTCGGACCAGTGCGCATGGGTGCAGAAGAGTAGAATATGAGGGGGAGGGAGACAAAGTAGGGACAGAAAGAAAGACATTTAGAAAAAAACGAACAAAGAAATAAAGAATGAAAATGCTGTGAGGATGTGTGTGAGGTTATGTAGAATGAAAGAGAAGACCACAGCAGAGGGGGAATGGGACCAGACATTCAACTGAAGTAAGAATAATACTATCTACTGGAAAGCAAGCAAGAAGAGTCAGAAATGAAGTCATTTGGTGGGTTGACATCTTCTAGATGACAGGAAAGAGCCTAAAACACACTGTTGAATTTGTATGACTCCAAACACACACACACACACACACACACACACACACACACACACACACACACACACACACACACACACACACACACACACACACACACACACATAGTTATAGTGTATCTACCTTTGCATGTGTACATATGTGTGTGTGTATGTGTGTGTTTGTCTGTGTTTGTGTGTCTGTGTGTGTGTGTCCTTAAATAAATATTAGCTCTTTGGTCACAGGTGAGAACACACAAACACACACAGACACAAACAAATAAATATGTCTGTGGTTGCCCGCATTCATTAAAATACAAAAAACTGACACTTAGGAGAGGAGGGAGGCTTAGATTGGGGAGAACAACGTGGACAGGAAAGAAAAAAAATAATAGGCAATTTAGCCCAGCTGTCTGCCAGCGACAGGTTGGCATTTTGTATTTGAGCTGCTCCAGACTACTTTGTTTTATTTTCATTTAGAAAATATCAGGGAAAAATATCGAACATCTACAGGAGACTTTGAATCCTATTTGCACAAACAATCTGCAAAAGCATATGCAACACTAGATTTATTTCTCTAACGTGTTTTGAAAGAAAAGAGATTAATCTAGTGTGAGGATAATTACCTGGTCTATTGATGGTACGGTTATTAATACTTGCATTTTCATTTAAATATCCCATATGTGTCATTCTACAATGGCTTTTTAGCCCATTTATCCAACATTTGTGCTCAAGAAAGCAGCATTATCAGTATTATTGTTATATTATTATTACCATGTTATGATTGTGAGATAGAGAGATAGAGAGTGAGTGAGCGAGAGAGAGAAAGGGAGAGAGAGAGAGAGAGACAGAGAGAGAGAGAGAGACAGAGACAGAGACAGAGTACAGTGGGTGGGCAAAACAAAAGGGAAGTGAGGTAGAACAGTGAAAAGTAGTTCAGGATGGAGACAAGTTCATGCAGAGTGGCTTCACTCTATTTTCGCCCGGAGGCTTGCCAATGGAAATCAAAGAGAATTGAAAGAGAGAGAGAGGTGGAGAAAATGGTCATATGATGGACCACTAAACATCATCTCTGCCTTCTGATTCATCTCAATCCAATTGGTTGGTTCTAAATGTATTTGAAATTGGATTTTGTTTTAACAAATTCTCAATTTGCACAATGTTCAGCTTAAAGGTGCTGTAGGTGAGATTTGAGAGCTGTAAAGGGAGAGAGCAGAAAAGAGAGGAAAAACAGAAGTGTGCAAATTTAGCATTTAACGCACCTGTGATTGACAGGCAAGATGGATTCCTCAAACCAATCAGAAAAGAGATGTCCTGATGGGTCAGAAATAAGCAGAGAGCAGCCTAAATTACAATTGCCTCATACACACATCTCTTTTCTCTTTAGTAGTTAACTCGAAACTGATATTCTCACAGCCCATTTCACTCACTAATAGCTGACGGATGGCTAGGCCATTTCTAACAAACAACAGCTCTTAAATCAAACATGCAATACCTTTTATTTGTTGATATTCACCGTTAATTTGTTCGTTGCCATTCATTAAATTTAACTCTATTAGGCTGACGCTTTGGAGAAAAGTGTCTTACATTGAGTGCATTCAACAATGAAGATACACCCAAAAAGTGCAACAATCTTGCGTGTACATCAAATTAAGCAAATAAGCAAACTGCTCCCTGGGACCTGGGACCTTGACAGGGCGGAAGGTCTGATGTTTTGATCAAGTTTTCTCCCACCTCTGTGATAGGGTCAGGAGCCCAGCGATCCCTGAAGACCACACCGTCCTCCTGCTGGTGTCCCCGGCCCTCCCCAGGAGATTTCAGGGTCTTAGAGGGTCCCCAGGGTAAACCCAGAGTTTAACTGGAGAGATGATGTCTGGTCTTGGAACACCTGAGGTTCCCCCTGGAGAAAGACCTTGCTAGGGAGGAGAACCCAAAGGAACCCCCTTCCCTCATGGATCTATGTAATCTAAGATAACATTTCCACCTGTAAATTTACATTTGACCAATCCTTTTAAAACCACATTTCGTTTTATTGATTACTTTGAAAAAAAGTAGTCTTTTGAAACCATCATCAAGCAGATTAAACAAAGTAAATCTGCCACCATACCTTCAACATTCAGCTATGTGGTGCCCATGTTAAAATGTACCTGTGTGTGTGTATGTGTGTGTGTGTGTGTGTGTGTGTGTGTGTGTGTGTTGTTTAGCGCTGTCTGGGGAAAGAGAGGATGGGGTGAGTCGGAAGTGAATTAGTGACACGTGTTGTGTAATGACTACCTGCCTGTCTTCTCTATAAGAACACGGGAGTCGCTGGAGCCGGAGGGAGTGTTGCGGAGGCGCCAGAGAGTCAGAGTGCTTCTCCCACACCAGTTTGACGACACGAACTACAGCCACAATTGTTCTTTTGATTTCGAACAGAGGTTTGAGGATTTTAACTTTTCAAACAGTAGGCGTCCAGCTGGCCACTAAGAACCAAACACACACACACACACACACACACACACACACACACACAAACACACACACAACACACACATACACACACACACACACACACACACACACACACACACACACACACACACACACAAATGATTGGGATAGGGTCAAAGTGTTAGCATGAATGAACAGATGGTATGGGCGAGGTATTCTGCTATTCGGCTTTGCTTTCACATGTTAACTGGTTAAAACCAACTAACCGGTTAAAACCAATTCAAGGATGAATGCAGTCCCTCTGGTTTACTGCTGGATACAGAGGGAAATGGTTCTTGCCAAGCCATTCAATAGCACAGAGAAGCGAATCAAGCTCCACCCAACCTGTGGGAGTAGCAAGCAAGGACAAAGTCTTTGTGTCTCTCTCTCTTTCTCTCTCTCTCTCTCTCTCTCTCTCTCTCTCTCTCTCTCTCTCTCTCTCTCTCTCTCTCTCTCTCTCTCGCTTGCTCTCTCTCTCGCTTGCTCTCTCTCTCTCTCTCGCTTGCTCTCTCTCTCTCGCTCGCTCTCTCTCTCCTTGACTGACTGACTCTTCAGTTTTCATGACAGTTGTGCAAACCAGGCCTTGACTTATGTAAACAGCAAGGGAAACAAACTCTAGGCCAACTCAATATATGTTCTAGTATAATTCCTGGTGTCTCTCTGAACTTTTTTTTGTTCACATGTTTCTTGTTCAGAGAGAACATCATTAAGAAACTACAAAAACACATTAGCGATTGGTCCATGGTCCACATATTTTTTAGGTCTTTAATGAATGCCTTGTAGTTTCGAAACAAAGTCAAAACGACCACAAAACACCACAGGGGGACGATGCACAAGCTAACTTGGGCTGTAGCCCAGGGGCTACCCAGCAAAGCATGGTACCCACAATCCATGCATCACATCTTCAGACCTGCTAACAGTTCACCATTAAAAGGTTATGAAAATGGTTAAGCAGAGGAAGTAAAATAAAAAAATTCTGGCTGATTTAAGACAAAAATAATGACGTTTCTAAGAAGCAGCTCAGGAGACATACTCTGAATCATATTTATTTAATCAACATTTAAATATATAAATATTATGGTCGAATAACAGGACGGCAGAATTAAATGTTTGAATCTTGGGTCAATTTATATATACAGTCTGATTTAAGACATATTTGTAGCATACATGTGGATACGTGCACTGTGTCTATTTTGAAAAAAGATTTTGTGTGTGTTTGTGTGTGTGTATATATCTAATACCTTTTGAGTAAGGTATTAGTGGTGTGAGAGAGTGTGTGTGAGAGAGAAGGATTGAGAAGGATTGTGTGTTTGTGTGGTCTGTACATGTTCACATTTGGAGAAGCTGAGGGAGAGAGAGAGAGAGAGAGAGAGGCCTGAGAGAATGATGCCCCGATATGAATTTCAATGCGAGCGTCACACCGTAATTATGTGTACTGCCATGGAGTAAGAAATGCATGATGAATGCCTTCCAATAAAGATGCTATAACCCCAGGCTTGAACAGTGGATGTACAAACAGGAAGCGCTAGGGTGCCGTAAATTCAGAGTCGCTGGATTGCCGCACACACACAGGTAGGCTCTCTCTTCGGTACGATAAATTACAGATTGACTAGATGCCACAGCCAAGAGAAAGAACGAAAGAACGAAAGAACGAAAGAACGAAAGAACGAAAGAACGAAAGAACGAAAGAACGAAAGAACGAAAGAACGAAAGAACGAAAGAACGAAAGAACGAAAGAACGAAAGAACGAAGGGAAGATATCAGACCAGGTGGGAGTGTGAGTACATGGTTTGGTTGAATCGCCCTCCTAGCCCTCCTTGGCTATCCATGCAACAACAATCTGCTGAAGGCAAATTTTTTGTCTGCTTGCTGTTCCTCCAAATAATCTGATCTCTCGGGCCACAAGACAGGCATAGCTGTATTGTTGAAAAGCTGGTGATTCTGCCTTGTCCAAGGTTGACGCCAGCTCCCCATGGTTTGAGAGAATTCGGTCAAGCCGGCTAAAGGATTAGTCAGCTCACCCCACATATAGACCCTTCATTTCTGCCCCGTCCCCTTCCAATCCATTGATGTGTGTGTGTATTTGAGAGTGTGTGAGTATGTGTGTTTTTTCTAAGCTGGATAGGTTCTAGGTCCAGTCATGGATGTTCTCCATATGTTCCATATGTCATTTGGAATGGTGTTGTGTGGAATGGCATATATCATGGCGCGCGATCATTTCCTCACCTCAAATCTTGGTATCATCTCTATTTCTGCTCCTCTCTCCTCCTCTTCCACCTGTTCTCTGCTGCAGCTGTGATCCTCCATCTGCTGGTGTTGCTGTACCTGCGGTACGCCTGTCTCACCAGCACCGTCCTTCTCGATCTTCACACAAGACCTGTGGAGGTGGGACCAATAAGGATTTAATTTCATTGGCAGCTTTCTCTGTTGAATGTAATGTGGATGGCCTTCAGCCGTGTCTCCAAGTAGACTTCCGGCCAGGCAATAAGCTTGAATGGGGAACACTTTGTATTAACGTTCAGTCATAAGTCGTTTAAAAGCCTGTAGTTAATGATGAACTCATCATCAACCAAATATGAATATACATTTGTAGATGATTAATATGTGCTCAGCGTACCAGCCTATCCAGTGCACTGTATCAACTGGTAGGCTGATCTATCCATCATACATCTGGATGGACACGCCCACTTGTGATGTCACTAGCGGGTCGGTTTTGACATGACTTGTAACGTCTAATCAACATCACACCTGTTGGTATAAAAGGGATCCTTCAACACAGCACCCGTTAATGATCTACAAATGTATATGAATATTTTCTTAATGATTAGTTCATCATCACCTAAAGGCTTACAAATGACTTATGACTGAACATTGAAAAGTGTGACAGAACATTATAAAGTGTAAAACAATATATTGTATATATACAAACAATATTGTATATATACAATACATACAATTCCTTCTAACGGTTATTTAGTATGAATGCTTGCGAAAGCTTGACAATTCTACCAAACAATAGAACAAATGAAGGGTCAGGGGTGATTCACTGCTTGAGACATAAAATGGAGAAGTTTCTGAAAAGTTTAAAGAAGAAAGAAAATATTATTAACCAATTTTCTTTCCCAGAAATGTTTCTTTAAGAGGCATTGAAACACAGTTAAGCTTTCAATGATGGCCTCACCTGCTCCATAAGTGACGATAAATAAAAGGAATGAAAGACAAAT
>JACYXH010000177.1:1136354-1183854 GCA_026745465.1 Lota lota | reverse complement strand
CATGATCTACACCATACCGATACCACTGCATTGGTTGTCCTGGTCCTACTGATGAGTCTAAATGACACTAGTATGGTACAATGAGGACACCAACAGGGAAGGAAAGTGCTGACCAGCATGGAGGAGAGGAGAAGAAAGGAGGGAATGACAGGATAGAGTAGGAAGGATAAGAGAGGAAGACAGATGGGAGGACAGAAAGGAAGTAGGAAGACTAAGTAGGAGGGGAAAAGACAAAGAGAGCCTTAAATTGGAGGCTTTCTGACAAACTGACATGAATGCTGCAATTACTACTTCGCCAAAGAGGATCCATTAACACATGCGCGCACGTACACACACAAGTGCACGCACACACACAATGCAGACAAGATAGACATCACACACATACATGCACACACACACACAGGCCCACATTGCATGCAATCATACGAATATCATATCTCGAGAAAGATTAGCTTTTTCACCGAACCAACCAACCGACAACACGGTTGGTTGAATGCAAGCTCACTCAAACACATGCAATGATAAGAACGAAAACACACAAGTTTTATTAAGAAATATCTGCACATACATTTTTTATATTGTGGCCGTTTGCATCGGGCGGGGTTGACTCGGGGGGAAGCACGGACCACAGCAGACAGGGTTTGGGTACCAGTAACAAAAGTTTCTTAAAAAAAACAGGATGAGGACAAGGGGGGAGGGTGAAACTTCAACGTAACTTCTTCCCGGTCCGGGGTAGGTCTCCTGGTAGGGCTTCAGGGGTGAGCTGGAGGCTGGGTGGAGAACAAAGGAAACCGGGGTGAGACACAGTCGGTAGTACACACAAAAATGTCCCTCTCCCCTAGTGTCTCTACACCCATAAGGGCATTCCTCTTCATGGCCAGTGGCCGCTTACCATACTTTAGGACGTTGCCAGAATCCTTCCTCGAGGGGAGAGCTTCTCCCTGCTTTTATGGCAAGCCAACTCTCTTGTGGCCACATAGCCGGCAGGTGTTCCCCATTGGTAATCGAGCAGCAGGTGTGCCGGATAATACTGATTATCAATGACTTTCCCCAGTGCTTGTCTTTTGGGGAAAGGCCGTGGTCCATGGTGCTGCTCTCCTTTTCCCCTTGTGGAGGGTCTTTGGAATCTAGGCCCTCCACAATATATGTCGTGCAGAACTTGCAGTTTACTCTTTACAGTGTTAATTCATTGACAGAGGCACAGACAGAGAGACAGACATGGATTGAGGGAGAGACAGACAGAGAGACAGTGATTGATGGAGAGATTGGTGGAGGAACAGACAGAGACAGACAGATAGACAGACAGACAGAATGAGAGTGATGTAGAGACATACTGAGGATATATGGATGGATATATTGGCAGAAGTGAACTGCAGAGGGTCACATATGCTCACTTCCATAGACATGAGATGTGATTAAATTGAGTAACTGGTTGCTCTGCAGGTGTGTGTGTGTGTGAGTGTGTGTGTCTGTCTGAAGGTGTGTGTGTGTACATGTGTATGAATATCTTTGTCCTTCTGTATGTGCGCTTTTGTGTGAGTGTGTGTGTGTGTACATGCCTGTATCCTGTAATATTGTCTGGAGTCCCCTGGGCTGTAGCTGAGCAAACTCAATCAACTCCCCCTCACCTCTGTGGCCATCCCTGTACTGTAAAGCCAGGGCAAGACACAGGCCTGCGTACCCCTGTCTTCTGAGAGGCAGGAAGAGGTAAAGAGAGAGAGAGAGAGAGAGAGAGAGAGAGAGAGAGAGAGAGAGAGAGAGAGAGAGAGAGAGAGAGAGAGAGAGAGAGAGAGAGAGAGAGAGAGAGAGAGAGAGAGAGTGGAAATGGCAGGGATCCTCATTTAAAAAGAGTGACTGGCCATAGTGAGTAGTTATCAGTGCTCAATTAAGAATTATGAATGAGATATGAGGGAGGTGAGGAGGGATATATTGGTGAAATATTGGTGTGAAAGAGAGGTTTTCTTAAACTGATCATAACAACATTTTGCCACAAGCTTACAGAAGCAGAAAATGTCAAATTGTGGAGATAAATTGCCAATTTAAGATGAACATTTCCAGCCTTTGGTTGGCAAGTATTGGCAAGGTAATATTTTATTTCAAAATGTACTTTTATAGGTTGAAAAAAAACTGTCAATACAAATACAAATAAATGGTCATAGAGCATTCATCATCAACACACTGTTAATACAAAGAGGTCATTGAGGAATGAATGGAGGACGAGGTCTGAAAGAGGTAAAGATGGGAGAAAAATAGTGTTAATGACAAGGTACCGTGGGTCATCTGGGTGTTCATGTGCCCGGGGAGAGCAACGGTTTTGTGACACACACATTCACACACACAAGAATCTGCTATGGTGGCTCAATCTCTCTATATGGGGAATGCCATCCAACACTAGCTGTAGCTGGGTGGGTGGTGGGGGGTTAGCATAGCAGGGTGTGTAGCTTAGCCGGGTTAGAGAACAGAATGAGCTGAAACAATTGCGTTGTAGATGGTTCTTCTCTCAGAGTCCCCAGCGGTGGCGCTGGTAATAAGAGGAGATGTATAATAATATATATGGGATGAGACAGCAGTGCAAGGCTGCTGCAGGGTTCAAACTTTCATATGACAATCCTTGATTGAAAAAACCAACCAGCGCGGGGTTAGCATGTCAGTACAAACCTTTCATCCGGGTGCAGGACGTGCGCACACGTGATTGACCAGGAGGCATGTTGATGGCGACCAGGTGTTTCTCAATGGCGAACAATGTTAACCATCTGTCACTGGCATGCAGAGGGGACACGCGCATGCTCACAGGCACGACATACTGTACAAATACAAGCAAAAAAAAGATTTGCCCGGGGTCCCGCCTTGACAGCTGTCAATCAGCAACACCCGCCATGACATCCCAGTGTCATAGGAAGAGATATTCTGCTTGGACAGAAAGTGACACTCTTGGGGGTGAGATGGGGAGGGGGAGGGGGAGGGGGAGGGGGGAAGGGTGTGTGTGTGTGTGGGGGGGGGGGGGGGGGTACAAGGTAATATCCTCGGAGATGACGGCAATCAATCAGCCGTTGATCAGTTATAATTGGCTTGTTTGCATATATGCGCCACATGTCCATAATTGTCATTCATTTATTCAAATGGTCAGGAGTGTGTGAGCTCCAGGGAGTGGGGTCAGAACCTGCCGGTTGGGGGCTGAGTTTGAATTACAGCTTTATTTAGATTTATGCACCGTAATGATATACGGCAGGGACCATGTCCTTCTCCGTCTGCATCGACAACACCCGCACCACGCCCAGTGCCCAGCACTCACCGCGCATCAGCTCACTTCTTTCAGAACCAGTAGGAGGCACCTCAGCATTCGCCATATATTTGAAAAGAAAAATCTGTTTAAAAGTCACACAGTGGCACATTCATCCTCTCCTCGACAGCTCAATGACAACATGTCCTTCTCCAACCAGCTGAAGATATTTACTCCACCAAACTGCAGCATTATTCCAACAGCTAACGGACAAAGATAAAATACATATATAGGTATATATGCATGCCTAGCTTTTCCTTTCATTTGATTTATATTTTATTAATTATTTAGTTCCAACAGTTTTTGGGGGAAATCCTCAACCACACAAATAAGAATTGTATACCTATGAAACATTTTTGAATTTGGAAGTACATGAGTTTTTAGGGAAGGTCTTCTTAGGCTCCTGAAGGCTTAATATAAGCTGTGAGGAGTTCCATTGATCACATGGTGAGAGAACTGAGAAGTGCACGGCAAGAGAAATTGTGTCAGGCACAGGACGGAAAAACAGATCAATTACCATTACAGACAAATCCTGTGTTGGGCTATGGATTACCCTATTGAGATTGTAGTGATGCATTTTTATAAACATCTCTGCATGTGTTTCATGATTTTAGTTACTTTACAAAAAAATGCAAAACAAGGCTGCTGCTGATGTTAAAGTTTTGCTTCTCTTTAGTTTAGCAATATGATTGTTGAATACGATTATCCTTGAACGCTCTGTGAATAATAATTTGTATTATAATAATAGTAATAATAACAAACCACCTTCATCTACATAATAATGATCTCTATTTCAATTAATGTTGTTATTGTATTGTTGTATTGTATTGTTGTACAATGTATTAGTGGTATTGATGGACAAAGTAGGAATGCGCTGAATTAATAACAATATTAAACGAAACAACATTATGTTTGTGCACCATTGGTCGATTCTCGAGTCGGTTTAAAATACCATTCTATCCATATATCCCTGGAGAGAAATAACCCAAAATATTCACTCTACTTGCCAGTTATTTTGATGATTACCTTGCCAAGAATAATCGTCCACCATTTTATCAACTAATGAAAGATAAACAAATACATTTGAGGACTGAATGAGACACTTTCTGTTTTTATTTGAAGGCTAACCTCTAAATAATGCAGAACAAACGCATCCAAAGCATTTTAGGATTTAACTAAAAACGAGGAAGGACAACTTTTATTTCAATATATTTTCTCATACGTTGCACATATGCATGCATAAAACAAGGGAACATGTTCCCTACAAACTCACACACAAAACAGTCTTCGTACAAAACAGCAGCATGCAAACTCCAACACATTCGCCAGTTTCACTGCCATGTGTTAAAGAGTAAAAGGGGAGCTTTCTTTAAGTTTATTGCTTCATGTATTTTTTACCAAGAAATATACTGCATATAAGTGTAACTCAGAATATGATGTATTCTTAGATTGAGGGTGTACCAATCGAGTCCTAGATGTGAGTGTGTGTGACTACGCATGGAGGAATATCTATGTCCATTTGTATTTGGTGAGTAGTTGGTGTGTGTGTACATGCGTGCATGTGTGTGCTGGCTTGTGTGTGTGTATGTGTGTGAGTGTATATAACCACGTGTTGGCCATAATAACCATCCAAGGCCTGTTTAAAGGTTAGGCTTCAAAACAGTGTTCAATATGTCACATAAACACAAGGCCCACTGAACAGCAAAGGAAGCGGGCGAGCCTGCGCAGAGACATATGTGGGGGGGGGGGGGGGGGGGGGGGGGGGGGGGGGGGAGCGAGCGCCAGAGAGGAAGAGAAAGCAAGAGCGATGGTCCTTAGAAAGAAGGAAAATGAAGAGATTGGTACAAGGGGTAAAGGATGAGGAGCTTCCTCTAAAGAGAACAAAAAAGGATTGAAAGGATCCAGAAACAAAATCATGAAAGCGAGTAGGCTCAAGAGGATAGGATGGAGGGTGGAGTAGTGAACATGAGAAGGTTGGCGTGAGCAGGAAATGTATGGAAAATATCACACCTAGATTAACAGCAGAGGACATTTTGTTTGAGAGCAAGATGTTGCGCAGAAAATGATTAAGAATAATTGCATGCTTACATTATAAGATGCATACACAGGTTGTGTGTGTGTGTGTGTGTGTGTGTGTGTGTCAGTTAGTGTGTCTCAGTTTCTGTATGTGTGTATGTGTGTGTGTGTGCGTGTGTGTGTGTGTGTGTGTTCATTTCAGCGAAGTCCGAGTGAGACCACAGAATGAAATCACTGACCATTGTGGTTTGGTAACATTGTGGTGCAGCTCTTTAGGGACATTCTGAGCAGTCAAGTGGAATTCGAATGACTTGTACATTGTGTGTACGTGCCCCCCCACAACCCTAGAATACCATACAGTCTCTGGACAACTTATGCAACAGCTTTCACAATATATTGACTTTCAAGGCCCCCACAGCCACAAGCTTACACATGGGTAACACTTTATATTACATTTGAGCCAGTGTTTTTACACATGTAATAAGCAATGTAGAAACAGCATGTGGTAATTTAAGAAACAGCCTAACCATAGCCCTACCCTAGTGTGGAACTCTCTTTTTGTCGCCTTTTCCTTAAAGGTGCTGTAGGTACGATTTAAGTCATAAATGACATAGCCATCTGTCAGCTATTAGTGAGTGAAATGCTGGGAAATCTGTTTTGTTGTTGACTGTGCCTGCCTACCATGCCCTCAGAAAACATGATAACCACGTGACGTCACAAAGCCAAAATTCCATGAGGATGAATTGTGCTGTTTACTGTTCTCATTAATGAAAATAGCTTCTGTTAGCTATTATTTGTAACCTAATAATTGCTTTATTTTTGCTGTGATGGATGGATTTATTGTTTATTTCCCCTCTATCCCTCGTAACAGTTTTTCTATTTTAACAACCTACACCTCCTCTTGGGTCTCTCTCTCCTATTCTGACTCCCTCTTTAGTTCTCTTTTAGATGTCTCTGCACATTCACACATGCCCACCAACACACATGCACACACCTATACACACATGCACACCCAGAGGAACACACGCCCCGATGTGTGCTTTGTGTTCACACATACTCTCTTTTGGCCGGCCTCTGACCTTAGCTTCCCTCAGACCTCTGCTCTTCAGGCTTCCTCGCCCCTGCCCCCTCCCCCCTCCTCCCCTGGTGGACAATTTCCAGCACAGATGCACTGGCTGGCTCTCTGTTGTACACACTAGCCTCTGTTCAATGTTAGGAAGAAGCATTGGACATACTCCCTAGATATATGTATGTGTATGTATATATATACACATATCTATACACATATACATGTATATACATATATATGTATATACATATATATGTATATACATATACTGTACATATGTACACACACACACACACATACATATACATACCCACATATGCAAGCACACACACACATTCACTCATGCACACACATACATATACGCACACAAACACACCCGCCTACACATACATGTATGCATAGCACACATACCCACGCATATGCACACACACACACACACACACAAACATACACACAGTAATGTGTAATGCTAGCTACAACCTACTATGACATTGATGCATGTATGTATAGCTATATCTTAGACATAGATATGTTGGTGTGCGTGTGTGTGTGTGTATGCGCGCACATGTGTGCGCATGTATGTGTGTGTGTGTGTGTGTGTGTGTGTGGGGCATGCCTCTGGGTCAGTGTGACACAGTTATCATGGTCCGTCTGACTAATGCTGGTTGCTGTCGAGTCACATCAGCATCAGTTAATGCAACATTTAATCATATTACACTACATTAGGTCACTGATCCCCCATTGGTAGGAACCCACAGACCAAAGCATACCCCACCTGCAAGGTCAGGACCTTATTAAACAGAATATAGTGTGCATGAGGAATCTGCATTAGGACATTTAATCAAGAGGACATGAAGGGGTCAGCACATTCATTCCATTTCCCTAATATGATCTGGATCTATAATTGATGGCTGTATTAACTATTATTTTTGGTGTGAATTGTTACTTGTTACATTATGGCCTTTTTTGAACTAATATGAACAGTGGAACACAAACAGTACTAAAGTGTTGATGTACCATTACTGCAGGATCTCCTTTCATCAGTCTGATGATGGGTGTGGTTAGACGTAATGAGAAATGACCAGGAAGGATCATTATTGCTCAGAGGATATATGTGACTACCAAGGGAGAGGAACAGACTGAGAGAAGCAACGATACAGAGATATAAATATAAGTAACTAAAATATTTATATAAATATAAATATAAATATGGAGAGAGACAGAGACAGAAAGAGAGATAGACATACATATATACATATATATATACATATAAATAGAGAGACATAGACAGACAGAGAGATAGACAGACAAACAGACACAGACAGACAGACAGACAGACAACACATCACTGGATGAAAGAGAGAGAGAGAGAGAGAGACAAAGAGAGAGAGAGAGAGAGAGAGAGAGAGAGAGAGAGAGAGAGAGAGAGAGAGAGAGAGAGAGGGAGGGGGGTATAGGAGCAGGGAGAAGGAACAGTTGCTTTAGAACAGAGGTGTGAGGAGGAGAATATCACAGTTCACATTTACCTTCCATATTCTTGAGTAAACAGGGAGCAGACCTGACGGAGTGAGCTACGTGGGGAAGGAAGGAGGGGACATGGGAAAAAGAAGAGAAACTAAAGGCGGGGGAGGGGGTGCTACTGCTGTGTTGTGTTGCTGTGTACATATTGGATCTAAATGTGACCTCTGACCTTCTCCTGCAATGGCAAGCGATCCACATCAGGAGATATCTCCACACCATCAGTAATGTGTCTTAAACTCAAAATGACCTGCATCTCTCCAGACCTACTAGATTATTCTGATTGTGGCAGGAGAATTGGGCTACATGAAGCCTCGATAAGAGATCATATGGAACATTGAGTTGAGCAAAAGAGATTTGGCACCCCTGCCATTTGGGCGTCTAGTAAAGCTGGAGATTCAAATTTTGGAAGGAAAATTTAGTTATCTGAAGAATGTGTTGTGTTGTCTGTGTTTGGACAATCTTTGACAACGGCTAATTCAGCAGTGATCATCAACTAATTGAACGCACACACACACACAAAAATGAACACAACCCACACTTTACCTTGTGCTCAAGAACGAAGAACAAAAGACCCCCCAAAACAGCTTCCTAGATGCTCACATTCTCTCTCTCCTCCTTTACTCTCTTCCTTTCCTCTCATGGATCACCAGTCTGCTGCTGCATGCTACCCTCAACCCGTTCCTTATCCACCACAAGTCCCATCTTGTAATTGTTGTGCAATCTCTGCTTCACATATATCTGGCTTCTCTTCCATTTACCGGTCTTTTCCTTTTCTTCAATATCCTGCGCTGCTGCTGTTGTTATTTGCTTGTCTCTGTCTCTGGGCATATTTATCTGTGTCTATCTGAAACGCTTACGGTCTACCACGAGCCCTTAGGCTACCAACATCAAACGGCGAAAGAGTGTTTTGACGATGTGTGTATAGGTGTGTGTGTATGGGTGTGTGTGTATGTGTATGTGTATGTGTGCATATATAGTATATGTGTGTGTGTGTGTGTGTGTGTGTGGGGGGGGGAGCGTTAGTATATTTGTGTGTATATTTGTCAATCAAAATTTAAATAAAACAAAACAGGCCAAGGTAACATTCAGCTGTAGACTTTGATTTATGATCTTGCCAATAGATAAAACATGCACACAATATACACGACATAACACAACATTGAGGCTCTCAGATCTCCTGTCAATAACAACAATTATTGACACTGATGTCGTTTATACTCTGTCGTTGTACTATTATTATATTATTATACTATCCATTTTTTATATGTTGTGGATCATGGAAGTCCAATGAGACAGAAACTAACCACCTGAATCATTCAATAGTTGAGGAGAGGAGGATGGGCATCTTTGGCCAAGTGCCCAAAGATGCTACCAGAAATGTTAAACAAATGTGTTCCTATTTGTCAACTTCATTTCTGATCATCAACACCTTAATGTCACCTTGAGTGACTTTCCTTCAGTGCCCTGTGTCTACACACAGCCTCTCAGAATGCATGCAGAAGGAGGAATGGCAAATCTCTCTCTATATACCCCACTTGTTACATATAAATATTTTTTCTGTGCTTCTCTTTCTAGTCCTTACGCGTAATGGCTTACCACAAAACAAAAAACAATGCAGTGTAGCATCATTTAACTGATTAAAAGTTTAGACTGTTAGGAAATAAAGAGAATCTTCCAGCACCCCAACAATAAAAGTCCAACGGTAAACAATGTTCTGCTATGGAAACCATTTCAACGCCACATTGCACATCATTAGATGTGTCTGGGACCCTCGCTGCTTAAACTGCCCTCCTCCCGTCTGTACCAATAATCCAATTTGTCCTAGTTTAGGGAGGCCCCTGGGAGCGCCACAACGCCAAAACCAGCCGCCGCTGAGCACATCAAAGCCGTCCTAAATAGGCAGCGGTTTCCACTCAGTCCCCTGGTTTCCCAGACACATGTACATCAAAACACATGGTGCTACTTCAAATAGCACCCTCCCAGTTGATAACGTGTGCACTTCAGACAGTATTGGTCTGTGAGATTACGTATTCTGTCTTTTCTTCTTTTAGTTTTTAATGTGGAATGAAGTTGGCTATGTTTTTTTAAACAGGGAGGAAGAGGGATATGTGGATTGTATACCAGGCATTGATTTCTAATGCTTGTGGATTCATCGTTCCACCTTTTGTATAGTTGTATAACTTACCCAAAGCCACTGTACTATAGACTGTATAGAATATGGACTTAGTGTCGGTGACATCACCCATTGGTTTAAACACCACCGTTTTGAGGGTGCATAT
Source organism: Lota lota (assembly GCA_026745465.1). NCBI lineage: Eukaryota > Metazoa > Chordata > Actinopteri > Gadiformes > Lotidae > Lota > Lota lota. The sequence goes on along the minus strand of JACYXH010000177.1, from coordinate 1,173,689 downwards.
TACCTTCTACGGAACGTCACTTTTGTTTGAGATTATTGCAAACATCAGCAAAAACTATCCAAATGTGGCACCTCGTTCTAGTCTATGGCCAAAGCATTATTCAATCCTTAATAACTTTTTTATAAAATAGAATTATCAGGACCAGGACTTTGGAAAAACAACTTTCCAATATCCAAACAAACAAAACATTTATTGGCTTTGAATTACGAGAATGACGATTTCTTTCCGTTTGAATGGTGGCAGGTCGCCACCTACCTCACTCTCCCTGAAGGCCGTTAGAGGAACCGCATGCTTGTCTCTTTGACCTGAGCCACACACACAGAAGATAATGGCTGCCGCTTGTACTGTAGAAAATGGATTGGGTCTAAACCATGGGGATAACATGTCCCCCCTCCTTCCTAGAACTCTTAGCCCAAAGCCCTTTCTCCTAAATCTCATACTGATCAAAATTAACTGATTAACCACCGACCACAGACTTTGAGCGACCATAGCTCTGAGCTGTTGAGTCGACCGCCAGCAGCCAGCCAGCCAGCCAGCCAACACAGCGACCAAAAGCAGCCAGCCAGCCAGCCAGCCAGCCAACACAGCGACCAAAAGCAGCCAGCCAGCCAGCCAGCCAACACAGCGACCAAAAGCAGCCAGCCAGCCAGCCAGCCAACACAGCGACCAAAGCGACGTACGTCGAGACGCACGTCGTTGGCCACTCACGGAGCTCGGCCCTACTGGTTCAAATTTGAGCTGAAACAGGGGGCACTTACACTTTAAGTGACTACACTTCAACCCTGTTAAATGTTTGATTTCTGGGTAACAAGCATTAAAGTATATCATAGTGAAGCCAGGTCCGACGTGAGCGCCAGAGACAGCGCTGCTAGAGCCCGCTGACAGAGAGAGCCAGAGCAAGCAGAGTCTCTCAACGAGACGCTGTTTGACCAAAAGTTTTTCTCTCAAAGCCTCGATAAAGTTGAAGAAAGGAGACTTTCAACACAGTTTGCAGATGCCAGAGGCATCTGCAAACGAAGTGTTGGCTGCTGTCATTTTCTCAACTGACACAGCATTGAGTGCTGCTGTGACAGCAGGGGCAGGCAGCCAATCACAACTCAGGTAGCGCTGGGGCTGCGCTTTGGCCGTCCCAATATACAAGACCAATGTCATCTCCAATACAAATAATGTGGACAGTGTCTGGCCATACAGTGTTTCTGGGCACCCCAAGCCTACTTCCTTGTGTTTAGGGGCAGTAGCCTATGAGCTTAACCAACAACCGCTATATATTTTTTTGGGGGGGAGCCTACAAGAGCCAGGGCACTGCCCCAGACATGGGGCTGCCACTGGTTACATCGCTTTATTTTTATTTTGCTGAGTAATATTTTTCAGTATGTTGATGATATTGCTGTGTGCTATCAGTGGCTCTGCCCCATTGCTATGAGGTGTGGTTCCTTGCTGTCTCCCATATCGTTATAAAAGTGCTGAAATCTAAGTGCTGTGGACAAACTGCTGTTATTATGAAACAACAAGCACTGTGGAGAAACAGCAAGCACTGCAGAAAACAACATAATGGAGAATACTGGAGCGAAGATGGTTCACACCAGTACTTTGCTTGAACTAATTTGTCATTTGAATAGACTATCGCAGGCAGAAATCAATTAATGTTGCTCGAGGTCCATTTTCAAATATTATAAAAGCTATCAAAATTATATAAGTTTGACTCAATTTGATTTCTTAGGGTTTATTCCTAAAATGCCAGGATTAGTGTTCAAATAAGATCATTCCCTTCCTTACAAAACGTTAACACAAAGGGCTTAAGACATACAGACATTTCATACTTCCAAAACAAAACATACATACACCCACCCATGTGTGTTCAAGTGAATATTAGGTTTTAATACATAGCAAAGTGTACACATTGCATAACACTGCCCCTCACTTGGTTTTTTGGTCCAATACACACACACACACACACACACACACACACACACACACACACACACACACACACACACACACACACACACACACCTAGAGGAAGCTGGGTCATCTAAGCAGTTTTTTCATGAGGAAAAATGATTCACATCCCATTCTTTTAACAAGATAATGGTCAATGTGCGGGATATATTTTAAATACAGTAGAATAATTCTTTTTTTTAACTCTCATATGTATTCAAAGGTGACAGGTAAATTGTCTTTACCTGCTTCAACATGGCATCTCATATTACCTTTCACACCTTATTATTTCTTGCCGGAGGCACTGTCACATCACCATTTTCACATTTTCAGGACAGGAGACAGGATAGCAGACACTACAGAAAAAATTGAAAAAGCACATTTATCACCACTCATCACATGTCAATCAGCCACTGGTGAACTACTCCCCCGCTCGCTTCCTGCCAATGAGAGGGCTCTCCTGCGTGGTGGGGCCCCTTGGGGCCCCAGCCCCGCCTAGCCGCTAGCGTAGCGTTAATCCTGCCCATGGACAGAGGTTAATTTAGCTCAGTGAGTGAAGAGCCCTTGATAGAGCTGCCTTATCCCTGTTTAATTACCTTCCTACCGTCTGCATTTTAATAGTGTGCACTTCACTGACATGCACACACACACACACACACACACACACACACACACACACACACACACACACACACACACAGTTTTTGACTTTTACAGGGTTAAGCTGAGGTATGGGCACGAAGACAGGAAGTGAACAGGTGATGGTATTAAATGAACGACAAATGATGGCCTGAGCTCAAGGGAGGAAGAGGGAGGCTGAAGAGGAGAGGGCTGGAAACATGGAGGAGAGAATGAGGAATATGAGGAGGAGAAAATAAGAGGGAGGGTGGGAGAGAGAGAGAAGAGAGAGAGAGAAGAGAGAGAGTAATGAACAGGGCATTCTTAAACATAGAGATAACAATTTTAAGAGTGGAGTAACACTCCAGCATATGTGAAATGGGAGATATTATGGTATTATGGTATCTATTTTTCCGTATCAAACGTTGACTACATGACACATTTCTTGCTGTCAACTCACTCCGTCACAAGCAAACTAAACTTGCACAAACACTCTCCACAAAACGTTTTGTGGAGTGTTTGTGCATGTTTAGTTGTGACGCATATACATGCAGTCACACATGAACTAACCCATAAACACGTACACCCCCACACACACACGTCAGTTTCCATCGCAGCCCCTCCACTGTGTGTGCAGTGCTGACGGCGAGACCAGAATACCGTTAATTTAATTAGGTCTAATAAAACGGCTGAGTGTAGCAATCATCGCCCCATTACCGCGAGATGCCACCAGAATTAAATGACTACACGGGGATGTGTATTAAAAAAGCTAATAACGTAATTACATACACACACAAACACACGCGCAATTGCGAGCACACACACGCAAACATGCAAATACACTCACAGCAAGGCTAGTCACTGCCTAACAATGCTAGTAGAATCGATCAGTCTACGTCTCTCTCTCTCCTTCTCCCATTCACTGCCATGCTCGGTCTCCCCCAGTCTGCATCTTGTATTCAGCATCTTCTGTTCTCTGTCAGGCTTTGTCTTTTGCTTTCTTTCCCTATGGTCCCCTTCTGTCATTTTCCCTTCCTTTTTTTCATTCATGTTTTCCTGTTCCCCACTTCCTTCAGAGGGGAAAAATTATAGTACAACATTATCGAGTATCCAGCCAGATTAGCAAGGAGTAGAATAGCGCATTTCATTACTTGAGTTTATCAATGCCTAATTCTGGTGTAATTAAAACAAGAATGAAATAATAGTGTTGCTATTGCGCTGGTAAATATAAAGATAAGCGCAATAAAATGCACATACTATTTATCCTTATATAAATAATAATACAACCATTATAGTTACAGTAAACAATAGGACTTTTATTCAAGCATACTAATAAATACAGAATGCTATATTGTTATTAAGGTAACACATCAGCTTGATTACAGTAATACACACATTTAAACAACACCCCACAGTCAACAGGAGGCCCAAAGATGGAGCGCATATCATATGAGAAGCATTTTGGTTAAAAAGTCAGAGAATCATTAAATAAAGTCCATATATTTCCTTTACTGGGTGCACACCTGCACACAAAATCCTTTTCATGGTATTTATTTGTATTCAAATATACCGTTCTTCTGTTCCTTTTGGATTATATGTTCGATTTTTTTAGTTACTTCTTTGTTCCGTTATTCGGTTTGGTTGATTCTCTCCAGTAATCATGTAAGAGAATGTATCTCATATTGTATGTTACAGATATCTGGGGTGTATTTTAAAATAAATATGAAGCAAAAAAAAACTAGTTTTCTCTGGTCGTAAAAGGCTACTTTTGAGCTAACAGCACATATATGGTTATCCTTGGATACCATAGAAGAATATTCCAATTTAGTCTAGATTTGCTATAATTCTTTAAATATTTTAAATATGTATTTAAAAGAAACTGCCTGCTCTGCCTAACTGTTGCATAAGTGATACTTTTTTAATGACCAAAGTGACACTGTCATAGGATGTTGTTTTAATGGGGTTATGGACAACAATGGAAGACAATAGCCCCGGTGGTGAGTGACTATCTGCTGTTGCTATCTGCTACTATATGAACAGAAAGAGAACTGGAGCTTTATAATAAATATTTTTATACTATTATAAGCAATAAATAACAAGTAATAAGTAATGTAAGTAAAATAAGTAATAAATTAATAATAATACAATATCAAAATTGTCTAACTTTTATGGTGTAAAACATGAGAGATTTACATGATGAATGTACCCTCCACCCAGAACCGTTTTTCTCTTTCCGTTCTCCCATCTACATTCAGCGCTCGTCCATGAACAGCAGCTGAAGAGACAGGCAAAAAAGAACAGAGACAGAGTATTTGACTCTCACTAACACATATTCTTTATTAGTAGGCAACTTATTCAGTTGCTTGCAATCTACGAAGATGTGGGTATGGACAGAGTGTTCTAACGTACCAGAGCGTACGACGCATCCATAGAGATTCATTAAAACACACCATGCATGCACGCACCCACACAGACACGTTAATATTGGATGGGTATGTATAGCTCTGTCTGTATGTGTGTGTGTGTGTGTGTATGTTTGCTTGTGTATGTGTCTGTGTGGCATTTTATGATTTTCTATGACTGCATTTCTGTTTCTTTGTGTGCAAGTGTGTGCCAAAGTGCCCACCTCAGTGAGCTCACTCAAGGCTAAAGGCTAAAGGCTAAGGCTGCTTATGGATGCAGTAAGCTTGCTGGCAGAGTTCAATGAACATAAATGAGCATGTGAACAAGTGGGTGAAAGCAGTGATTGATGAAGGTCTAATGGTTGCTAGGCAATCTCAATAGCCTTGATTGGGGTATGTGGCAATAACAATGAGGAACTACAGCGAACCGCGATAATTAATAAGTTATTTTGCTAATGCGCCAAAGAGCCGCAAATATTAGTCTAATAAAAACAATATATATCCATCTCTAGCTTCCCTTAACCTGTAACTTATTGCTTACCACACACACACACCTGCGCATGTGCGCACATACACACACACACACTTACACAATCCCACCCTAATGCTTGGTCAAAGACCAAGTGTGTGCGTCAGTGCTCTCAAAAGGACACATCTGGCTGTTTTGACACTTCTTAATACATTCATCTTTTGGAAACACACACACACAACAAAAATGGGTTTATGAAAGAATGCAATTCATGTTTGTTCCCGTTAGACCTTCCTCTCATGTTATTTTGGCCCTTGACAGACACAACCTGAAGGCTCACACACACAAGCACACATACAGACTCAAATCACACAAACATGCATGTGTACGCGCAAAGACACACACATCAACCTACAAACAGGCACACACACGTACACACACACACACACACACACACACACACACCCCGCTCCCCACCACCAGCCCTCCTACACCCCTTACCCTCCCTGACACACTCCCTCTCTCCCTCTCTCTCGCTCGCCCTGGTCCCCCTGTTGGTTATTAATGGCTTTAATTTACAGAAGGCAAGGACCTTGGTGCCTAAAGAGGCCCCCTACTCAAGTGATTGTGTGTGTGTGTCTATGTGTCTATGTGTGAGCGTGTGTGTGTGTGTGTGCGTGTATGTTTCTGTGTGTGCGCACGTGCATGTATGTGAGTGTATCTGTGCATGTGTGAGCGTGTGTGCGCATGTGTGTGTGTGCCTCTCTCTATGTGTGTGTATGTGTGGGTGTGCGTGCATGCGTGTGTGTGAGACAGCATGAGGGAGAGAGAAAGCCTCCCCTGCCTATCCCTGTGTAACCAAGCAGTCATAAAGCTTTGTCTTCTTTAACTGTGCCATTCCTTCAAGGTGCAACCTCCACCCCTCACCCTCCCACCCCACCACCCTTTTTCTCTGTCTAGTTCTTTCAGCAGGTCTCTCTCCACACCCCCCGTTCCCTCCTTCCCCTCCACCGGTGTCTTTCCACTGGGCTGGACGTTGTTGACAGGTTCTCTCCCACCCATCCCTCCAACCAAAAGAGGAGTTAAGTTTGCCTCTTTCAGTCTTGTTATCACTTTATGTATTTTCTGTGCGTCTGTCATTCCAGCCGTCTTTCTACCTCTCCTTTGCTGTTCATGTTTCATTCGTCCTCTCCCTGCGCAGACTGCAGAAGGATTTGTGTTATCGTGTTCATGTGTTGTAGTTATTATCATATTATCACCAATATTATTACGATTATCACAATGATAATTATTTATCCTTAGTAGCAGCAGCAGAACTAGCACTAGTGGTATTATAACCTGTGGCTAAACTGCCCCTGGCCATTTAAGAGGAGATAAAGATTAAGATAATGATATTGATTCCAGTACTATTCAGTACATGCCATCCATCTGTAATCCATCTGCTATTCCATAGGCAGATCCCCAGGGATGGTTATGGTCTGTATGGTCTGCTTATGGTCTGATAAAGTGTATTACCTGCTGCCACATTAACCTGCAATGTAAACCACTATCAGTTTGAGTGTACATATTCCCATTGGAGTGGAAAAAGCAGACCCAGGTCCTCACAATGCCGTCACAGACCTGTACAGAACAACGTGATCTCCAACCTAAACGACAGAATAGGTTGTTTGTATAGGTCATCCAAAATGACCCATATGAACATTTTAGCCCCCTATCGACTGTTCAAAGAAACACCAATACGTCATGTATGTCAAGGTTCTGTCTGCCAAAACAAAATGGATGTTGTAGTGGCCATTTTAGAGTTCTATAAGTTCCAACATGACAATAAAAAGGGCAATAGATGCACCATTGCAATTAGGATCTTACTAATTAAGAAGGGATTTCCAGGCAAGATTCACTCTGTAGGTCCATATTTTATCCATAGTTGTTACAGGTTAAAATACAGTACCACAGTTCAGCTTCTCAAATTGCGCTGGTAAAAAAAAACATATAGCTTCAGATAATGATCCATCTCGTGACCTCTCATCCGCCCACTTCTGAGATTTTGAGCAAGAATTCTTCCCAGAACTACACCCCACCGATCCAACACGCATATCTGATAATCAGACATTTATCTCATTTTAAAAAGGGGCGTGGCATGGGCCCCTTATGACCTTTTGACCGCATATATGAACAACTTGTCCACAGGCCAGCTGTCTTTACACGCCTTAAAGCACAAGTTTCTATCTCCATCCCACCGGAAATGGGGAACTTGAAACTGAAACTGAAACTTTATGCCTATTTACTCTAAGTTGGAGGTCACGCCCCTTCTCGAGATTTTCACAGAGCTATCCCATGGTGCCTCCTGGTTGATTGGTCAACCAGGCCAACCAATGGTCAATTTCCTATCGCTTTCCAATGACTTTAGATTAATTTATTGCAATGCCTTTTATTTACAATGTATTTCAATGGCCCATTTGATGATGCTTTGTGAATCACCTTTCTGTAGAGCTAGAGCCCCAAAATTGAATACTGTATATCCTTGAGGCCCTCTTTCATATAAAATATACCCCAGGTCTCCAGCTCACTCCTAAGTGTCCTTGACCCCTAGGTCATTTAATTACATCACTTCCTGTAGGGCTAGATTTATACTATATTATCTATACATTTTAGTACATCTTAATGCCCTGATTCATATTAAAGAGACCAGACGTCTCAATCTCACTCTAAAGTAATTCTGTGCCCCCACAAACAATAAGTGTTTGCGTCACTTATTGTATGTCTGTCACGATTTGTCTAGTGCAGGAACCCAAAAGCAGACCAAGACGAGGTAAATTGGAATTTACTAGGTGAGTGTTTATTTGGAAGCTGGATCTTGAATGTTGGTCGGGAGTGGGTGAGGCTGGAAGGCTGGAGGTCTTTGTGCTGATCCAACAATGCTGCAGTGAAGTAGACAGCCAGGCAGGTGTGAGTGACAATCCAGGTGAGTAACTGTAGACAGAGGAGTAGGCGGCAGATTAGCGACAGGCAAAAGGAGACAAAAACAGCAACTACTTTGCACAAACTTGAAGCTGACACGAGAGATAAACATACTGGTTACGCTAACGATCCGGCAGGGAATGGATGTCTGGTCATGGCTTAAATAGTGCAGAGGTGAAGATCAGGACAAGGTGTGCAGATTGCAGCAGGTGAACGTAGTTGGAGAATCAGCCGGGATGTGTTCAGGAACTCAGGAAATTTGGACTTCAGGTCAGGGGATAAACAAAACTAAGGCAAAACAGGCTCAAGGTGCAGGATTCATGACAGTGTCTATGTTTTTCGTCTGCTTTTTACTTTATCGATTGCTTCAAAAACATTTAAAGTGGCATATATTTGTCATGATTATCTTGATTAACAAAATGTACATATAACAATTTCGGGCGGAAACAAAGCTAAATAAACTTCCAGGTTGCCTCACAAAAAACATGTCGTCCTAATCCGTCCAAAAGAAGAAGAAATGTCATCCCTGGATCACTCGGAAATCTACGTTTTTATTGGAACAACATCGTCTAACAGCGGTATTAATGTGTCATGATTATCTTGTTAAACACAATATATTTATAAAAGGAACCGTTGGAATGGAAGCAAAGCAAACATAGACTTGACCACAATAACATGTCGTCCTAATCCGTCCCAAAGAAGAATAAATGTCATCCCTGGGTCACTCTATTTTTTTTTTTAGAGTACATAAAATAGCAGTGAACACAACAGCTCAGATGACTACACACTGCAAAGCATTGATTCTGTTGGGGTTGTCGTCTTCTATATGCCAACAGATTCAAACAACATGCAAGCTGAGCGCTTTCAGGGATAGCCTTATCAATCTCCATGACAATGATAGAAAACGTTGCATTAACTAACACACTAAACATCAAATACATTGACTGACTGAAGATTACGAAAATAAAATTCACATTTAACGCTAGAAATTTGATCAAAACGCTTTTTAATGCAGACACTATATTAAAATATCGCATTTTCCACCGAGAATCAAACGAATGTCATCCATTTTGTTTTGGCAAGACAGACCCTTGACATACGTGATTTATTGCTGTTTCTTCGAACAGTCGTTATGGGGCTAAAACGGGTCGTTGTGGACGATCTATACAAACGAACTATTCTGTTGTTTAGGTTAGAGGACAGGCTGGTACAGAACCATGTTCTCTACTGTCATTGATCCAAGAGAAACCCTTACAATCAATGCAAACATGACATGTATGCAACCTGGACGCTTTAATGCTGTCTGTGGTCTGCGGGGGGCGTGGCTTAGCGCCGGCTGCAGACTGGGGAGCGGGGAGGCGCAACCGGGGGAACAGACGCAGCTGTAGGAGATGAGCACAATGAGGAAGGAGGATATAAATACTGACGTGGTGTTGTGCTCTCCGCACAGTGAGGTCGGGACATGCTGCGCGAGCAGGCGCTCAAATAGACTATTGCAACGTGTGTGTAGCGGAGCCCGAGTCCCGGAGGTTGGCCACTCGGTGTCCCCTCCGCCGATTAATAAAACATTCTGTACGTGATTCCTGTGTCTCCTTATTCGAACCCTTTCAGAGTAGCAGAGACCTCGCTACACTGTCCAATATGAACCTGCTTCTTGTCTCTGTGTTTTAACTGTAGCCATGCTATAAATGGTAATTGGACTGTGTTTTTTGCACTGTGGAAAGCGCTTTTCCAGCCAACGGGGCCCACTCAAATCGCTTAACAGTTAATGGCTTACATGCACTCTAAGGTGACGACCAGCAAGACCGTAATCGTCAGGACCAGTTTGAAGTGTTTTGCTCAAGGATACTTTGACACGATTGGCGCTTGGCCATCATCGACCCTTGCTGTACTGGAACCTGTGATCACGCTTTGGTGACGTGTGACCAGCAGTGGCTCGGGCAAAAAACAATACAGCACCAATCAGACTTGTAAATATAGTACAAATAACTTAAAACACTGACATGACAAACGCTGATAACAGGATGCTGCAAAGGCAAGCATACAAATGTTGTCCTTGATTTCCCACTGATTATCTCTGTTCACACTTGAAGAAAAAAAGCCTGCAATGCCATCATTTAATTAATTGTATTTGTTGAAGAAATTTTCAAAAGTGACAATGCCTTACTCCTCTTTCTATGCCAACTGTTTCTACTAACTGCTAAGATTAAACAACCTACCTTTGTGACAATACAGCACAATTGCAACCCTTTCTCCATCTTGCTTACCAAGAGAGTAGTAAGAGTCAGGCCGAATCTTCTCTTAGTCATCTATAGTCTTTCTCCAACACCAGCCTCTACACTTCTGGGGAGGGAGGGACACTCAGCCATTATAATAGAGCCAATGACCTCATGAAGATGACAACAGTTCCAATAAATTCTGTCAATCCTTCAAATTGGTCTCTCCTGCTTGAACACCAGTTAAAAGTGAGAAGAAAAAAAGCAGCATTTTCCAACACTCAGATCGACCCCAGAACAAGCATGGAGCATGAGTGTGAATACACAAACAGAGAAATGCAGCAAGATATACACACACTTGCAGACATACATAAACACAAGCACACAAACAATATCAACACACACAACCAGCAGCATGGCATATAAATATTTCACAAATATGACAGCTGGAGTATGATGTGCGTTTGTGTTTGCGTGTGCGCCTGCGTGTGTGTGTGTGTGTGTATATGTGTGTGCCTGTGTTATGTGAACCCATCACTTTTAATGAGGGTAGACAAAAGCATATGGAGAGAGGTAAGGAGGCGAGGTGCATATCTATCTCTACCTACCTACTGCTTTTTGTTTTCCTTTTGAGTGCCAGTGTGTTCGCATGTGTGTGCCCGACTGCACTATTTCTCTGTAGGGAATAGTCACCATTATCTCCACTTGTGTGTGTGTGTGTGTGTGTGTGTGTGTATGTGTGTGTGTGTGTGTGTGTGTGTGTGTGTGTGTGTGTGCATGTGCAAACACAGATGGGTATTGTCAAGCATTTTATCACTGTTAAGCTCTACAGTTATTGTATGGGCTTATTTCAAAGGAACTCATATTAAGTAAGCTAAATGGCTTGAGTGCATAATGGCCCAGTGTATGCATGTACACAAATATTAACACCGTGATGAAGACAAAAACAGCTACCATGGTCTGCTAAATGTCATTGTGTGTGTGTGTGTGGTGAGGTATTGCCACTGTACTGTGGATGGCCAGGCCTTAAACCTTCTTCAAGTATCGACATAAATACTTCATAGGATAGAGATGGAGCAACGTTGTCATTCAGTCTTGGGTCATAGCATCATCTCCTAAAACACACACACACACACACAGCACACACACACACGCACGCAGGCATGCACAGACACACAGACACACAGACACACACACACACACACACACACACACACACACACACACACACACACACACAGAGCAAAGGCTGTTATGCTGCTGGAGTAGCCTGGTAGCTGCTGGTGACTACCACCCATGCTAATGTCACTAAGCTGATAGTCCAGCTGGGTCATCAGCTGTGTCTGCCAGGGTGGCCACTGGGATGGATGAGTAAGCACCCTGGCTGGTCTGTCTGTCTATTTATCTCCGTGTGAATATCTGTCAATTTGAAGTATGGCTAAATCATTAAAGGACAAATGTCTCATTTGGGTGTTGCCTCTGACCACCAGAGGTTTATGTGTCCATAAACCCTGCTTTCACCACATCAGCAGGCAAGGCCTCCATCTGTATGTCATCCGTGACATTTGAACTGAAAGTCCCGAGAAGAGATGGAAATCATATAATCTGTGGTTTACCAGGAAACATTGACAAGAGGGGAAGTTAATGAAATAATAAATAAAAAATAATAATAATAAGCTTCTCCTCTCTTCTCCCTGTTTTCTTCTCTTCCCTTAGGTCCTAATGTTTCATATCCTCTCATTCTTTCTGCAGACTGTCCTACTGAGCCTTTCCATTGCATGATCAGTGACAGTGAAAGAGGAAAATTATTCTGACTTTTATAGCAGAAGAAGAAAAATTATCAGTCTATCAGAAGAAGACCTGCATTATGTTACACTCATTTCCAGAATATATATTTCTGTGTAGAAGGCTTTAAATGAAAGCATTTCTGGCATCTATTAATTTGTTTCTATGTGACCTTTTCATTCGAGTCTGATGCCATTACACATTTGAGCACATGCATGCATGCACACACTCACACACACACTTAAATCGTGTAGTGTAATTCTATCTAAGCCCCAGCATTTGCCGTGACAGATGCGTGTGTGTGGGGAGGTGTGCACTACAGTGTACTAACTGATGCTATTTCTCAATGTGCCCAAACACCTCCACTATTTGATTGAAGAACCCTTCCTTTTTAGGGGGATTACTGCTTATATTTCCAGAATAACGGAACTGATCACACATAGCCCAATACAACTGACATTTTCATGTCACATCATATGTTGAGCAACATACATGGAGTCCAATCCATTTAACTTTTACGGTCATGGACATGTATCCAAATGTATCATGTGTATCACGACACTGTGTCCACGATACAGACGACATAATAACATAATAACATAATAACAACAATAATAACATCACCAACAACAATCACCTTTATCAGAAACCACATATATTGTGCTCTTTCCACAGAGGATTTTGCTAAGATGTGTATTTCTCATGCCGGTGAAGCACTGTGAGATTAAATTCAGTCATATTGAATACCGCATTGATCGAAAAAATAATTTCATCCTCCCTAAAAAGGGTTCTTGGTATGCTGCGGTATTTCATCCACAAGGTCACAGAGAGGAAAAAACGTGTTTATATGCTCCTAGTCCACATGAAAAGAAAAATAACATGTTTTGAAAGGGTAGAAGGAATACGTGAGACAGGGAAAGTAAAAAAAAGATGAACACATGCAAATTAGAGAATATGAGCAAAGAGAATAAAAGTGAAAGAGAGAAAATATAAACGGAAGACAGCCTTTAAAAAACCCTTACTTTGAAAAAGAGGGTTAGACTATACAATGCTCCATTGCATGAAGACATTGACAGTAAGGAAGATATTATGATAAAATGGATCAGGAGCAAGAAGAAAAAAATTGTAAAATATATGTTGTATTTTTTAGGTTGTCTTTCATATGCTAATACGTCAGTGGAGACGGCGCTAGGGTGAGGTGCCCTTGTCCTGACTGCTACTCCTTGCTGAGTGTACAGGATAGGACCAGTCCACTGTGGAGGGGAAGTTCATCTCCATCTCATCATAAACTAGTCTACGTGTTATTCCATATGGGAGCACCACAGTAAATGGTCTGCGTGCTATTCCATATGGGAGCAAATACACATGTGCACATGTACATAATAAAGATTTCATACATTATCACAACCATAAACATTGTACATAATAGTTTTGCAGTTTTGGGTATGTGTATTTTTGAGTTAAGTTTACAGTTTTTACATTTTAATTTGATACCGATTTGTAAAGAGTGGTTTCAGTGATTTGATTAGAAAGAAATCGGATACTCAGCCAAAGCGACACACATTTTTGAATGGAGGAATTTCTTTCATTTCATTATGTAAATGGTCTCCATCGTGGTACCTCTGCATGTTGCTGCTTGTAAATGTACACATCAATTAAACTGACTTGGGTTCAGAGGTGACGGGTATTGTTTCTTTTTTTTCCTCAATGGCCCTGCAACTGTTTTCTTTAGAAAGACAGTCAGAACATCTGTTACTGCATATGTCTATCTTCAGAGTGTGAACAGCTTGTGTGCGTGTGTGCATGTGTTTGTGTGTGCACATGCATGCGTGCGCATGTGCGTGTGCTTGCGTTTGTGCATGGTTACATTTGTCCATGTGTGTGTGCGTCAGTTAAGGAGCTTGCCACAGTTTGACCTCATTAATCCCTCTGGAGAGGAAACAAGCTCTATCCATCAAGTGGACGCCCAAGCGGGAGACCACGCCCCCAACAGCAGTCCTCTTCCCCCTCCACTTCCTTTGCTGCACACCTGGGCACACCATGCCAGCCTCACCCCGGATTAAGCTCCTCTGCATTCCCTAATTTCCTGCCAAGCATTCTATATGGGAACAAAGGGATTTGAGCTTTTTGGACATTTTGCTTATTTTGTATCCAAATAAAAGCAGTGAAATAAATATAGCCTTTTCAAAAGAAGCGAGGCAAAAAAGTGTATAGGAAAAACCCAGATGGCCGTTGGAAAACACAGCCCCAGGTGTGCAGGAGATTTCACATGCTTAAAGTGAATGTGCACATGTATAAAGAGAATGTTCATACATTTAAAGCGAACGTTCACGTTTCACATGTTAAAAGAGAACATTCACATGCTAATAGTGAAGTTTCACATGCTTAAAGTGAACCTTCACATGTTTAAAGTGACATATATTAAAGTGATCTTTATATTCTCAACCGTGACGCAGAGGGCCTTGCGGTCACACAAACTACGCATGGATGTATGGATGTATATTTTGTACTTTTTTTTGGTGTTTCCTGGTCGATGCTTGAATTCTATGTGGTTGTGTTTGCTTAAAAGTACATTGTTACATATTGTTACATAAAAAAAAACTTTTGTATGCTTCAACTTACCTTGCACAACTACATTCACACAGTATATCCTCTTTCCCTCTCCTGCATGGACTCCCAGTTCTTGGTTTCCTCACAGCATCGCCTTGAAGGTGCATAGAATTTAGTGGCATCTAGCGGAACAGACTTTAGAAACTTAGAATGAGCCATTTCTATCTTCACATAGGGAGGGTCCTCTTCCCCGGAGCGCGCCATGTTTCTACAATAGTCCAGAATTTTAAATTGCTCTAGAAAGTGTTTAAAAAAAAAAGAAGGGGGGGGGGGGGGTGTTATCCCCATGGCTTCAACCCATTTGTGATTCTTTTTTATACTATAAGTGTCTTGAGAAGCTTAACCCTGCCGGATGTGGACATCAATATCAACGGCTGGCCAGAACGAGCTCCACACACACCGTGGTATTACAAATAAGTGTCTGAGAAGCTTAACCCTCTTAACACACTTTCTAGTCCAAGTATAAAATACTGTATCGAAGGACCGTTTGTGGATGGGGGGGATTATGCATTCTTAAATGCATTCATGTATTTCCCTGCTCAAGGCTATCACCCTTTGGGAGAAAGTTGGTATCCAAAGCGAAACTCTTGCGATGCATCTGCACAAATCATGTTACAGCAGGATCCTATATTCACGTACGGCAGTGCAAGTAAAGTTGGCTTGTAGGACCGATTGTTATCGAGAGTATTGATCAATGGATATAACAGATAGCGATTATTATGTCTATGAATGTAGTTTAGCACTATGGATGCAATAAGAGGACTGTGTCTTGAGAAATGTAATTAGCCTATCAAGTAAACCTTCCTCTGCCATGTACAGTGTACAATGACCATGGTGACTTTGACAAAGATACCTGATTGTAATTGGTTAAACTGATTTATTAGCAGAATAGGCCCGTTGAAAATCGAACGTGGTGCGATTGTAATGAATACTCCTTTTCCTCGATACGGAAATACATACTGGCACCTTACACAATACAGGCCAGTACAGGCCAACGTAGTCATTGTAAAGGGAGGGGTGTGAGGGGGTATTCAGTTGGTTGTAATGTGCAACCTCACCGCTAGTTGCTACTCAATTCTATACAATAGACCTTTAAAAGAAGACAAGAGGAGGCCAGGGGCAGGTTGACAAATGAAAGGGAGAAAAAGAAAAAAAATAGGGAAGGAGGTGTGATGAAGATTAGCTAAACTCACTGCTGAAACCATGGCAACTCATCAGCATTACCTTGAACCAGACACAATGTGTGGAATCACAAGCCATGTTATTTATTTATTTTTATTAAAGGGAAAGAACCTCAATGCCATTGGTCTGTCTGGCTATCCATCCATCCATCCATCTGGCCCTTTCATTGCTGCTTGTTTCTCTCTCTGTTTGTTCCATGGCCTTGGGTTTTCATTCAGCAGGATGACGAATGAACGAAAGAGAAGAAAAGAGTGGGGGGGGGGGGGGGCGAGAGAGAGCGAGAGAGAGAGAGAGAGAGAGAAAAATCCACAATATAACTCAAACGGTGTAGGGCCAGACTGCTAACAAATATTTTCGATTGGATAAGCAGAGGACTTGATGCCCTGATCTATGTATATTATTCAACACATGTTTAGTACTAAGTGGCCAAACATTTTCAGTCAGCGACAGACAGGAATAAGTGAAAATAGATTTTGTAAAATATAACTTAATATAAATCACTTAATATATAATACGCTTTGGAAATAAAATCTGTATGTTGAAAGAGTCAATACCTTATTGTAAAAATAAATAAATATAGTATTTACTTGTTTGTACTTTATTATGTATACATATTTTTTTATATGTAATAATTGAATTGTGTGGTTAGATTTTATATCTTGTAGCTTTGAAAAGGCGACAGAAATGTAGCTTCCAAAATGAAAGAGTGCAGATTGATGTGAGTTGAAGTGAATTCACTCTCCCATTTATCTGTGCAGGAGGAAATGTTTCTAAATATCAAAACTCGCAGAGATAAAGGTCACAAAGATAAATAAAGGTTAAATCAATTGGCGGACATGCACTCCTCCTTCCCCTCTCTGTTTCTCATCCTTATTTTGCTGTCATCAATGGCGTGTGCACGTAAAGAAGAGAGAACAGGCCAGAGTGAGAAAGAGAAAGTGGGTAAGAGAGAAAGTGTTGATGGGGGGGGGGGGGGGGGGGGGGGGGTAGTGTATGAGCCTATCTTTAGGCTCATACACAGCTCTTAATGTAAAATATTTTTGAGAATGTACTTTAGGTCTTGAACAAAAATAGAAGCAAAACAAGTTTGACGTCAAACTCGACAAATGAAAATCAACGCTGCATTGAACGCCCACAAATGCACATAAGATGACAAGTTGGAATTATTAGCTTCCCTGATCAATACAACTGTAAATTAAACATCATCGTAACCGCGCCAGTGTGGTGTGTGTGTGTTTCCCCAATGGAGATTTAGGGTGAACTAGATGAGTATTAGGTAGTAGCGTAGGGAGCACTTTAGACAGAGCAGTGTGCCTGTGCGTGTATGCCTGTGTGTGTACCTTTTTTGTCATGTGTACCTCTTTTGTCATGTGCAAATGTGTTTGTATGTGTCAGCATTCTCTATAATGTCCATACATATACATGATTTTGCTTCCGTTTGTTATAATGTCCTCCATCAATGAATGCAACTTATATTATATATCTAAATTGAAACAAGCTTACTGGCTCATCTAATATACATTGTTATAATTTTTAGTTTGTATATTAACAACATTTCAAAGGAGTAGGCTACCTAAATAGAAATTGACCAGATCAAAACACAAGACCACAAATGGCTCAACAGTTGGAGAGTTGGATTTATATAATCGCAAAGTAGTGCACACACACACACACACACACACACACACACACACACACACACACACACACACACACACACACACACACACAGCCACACCTTAATATTGTGAAGATTTAGAATTAGATTTTTCTTTGAAAATGTATTACTGCAATTTGTCCTCCTCCTACTGGCCCAATTGTGCACCTATAAATATCAAACATATTCAAGACTCGCCCACATACAACACACTTTCCACGAGCCAAAATCAGCACAAACAAACACATACACAAGTTCCAGCTGCACATTTTTTAATAATACCATGTGTGTTATAATGTGTTATCCTGTTCAAGTCTGGGTTCTTGTGTTGCAGTTTCCGTAGTGTATTTATATCCCATGTTCTGTGCAAAGCCTAAAAAACAAATGCAATCGACTTCATATACCATAGGTGTCGATGTCATGTCCTCTGTGTTCAGGCAAGTACCTTCAATAATACATGTACTGGGATCAGACTGCCCACTGGCCCCCCATAGCTCCTCCATAATAGCTGTTGCTTACCTCAGCATCAAAACGCAGAAACGCACACACACACACACACACACACACACACGGAGGGGAGGGGCATGCATGTCAAACACAGTCACCAAGGAGGGCTGTGCAGAGGACTTTAGATGATGCTGCTAGCGGACATGTGTCAGAGGCCCATGAATCTCTCTCCACCTCCCTCTCGCTCTTTCTGATTGTTATTCACGAATGCCCTGTGATTTCGAGGGGGAGAGGAAACAGATGGGGAAGGTGGGAAAATGGCTAGAGGCCTATTAGTTCTCCCGTGCACAAGGGAGACTCCGGCTTAAAGTGCAGTAGTCGGAGGGTGCAGTTAAAACTAAATAATTAACTGGTAGCGGTGTCCATTGGCAGGGTCTTACGGGCTGCGTTAAAAATGGATGGCCCACGGTGGTTAGCTGAGACAATGGAACAGACAGACGATGGAGGCTCACAGACACAAAGAGAAGAAAAAGAAAAAACTGGAACTGGATGCGTCACACACACGCACACACATTAACAGATACATGGGCCCATCCACAGAAAGGCAGGTAGGCAGAAATGATATCTATATGTAGATCTATTAATATGGAGGAGCATGCTGTGGTCAGGTGATGAGCCTCCTGACCTTTGAGTTGACAGCTGTGTTTTCAGTGCCGTTCTCCTCGCCGAGCTGCAACCACGCGTCTAAACTGGACTCTCCACATATTAAGGAAGAGAGAGAGGAGGAGGAACCAAAAGGAGAGAGGTAGAGAAAATCGTTCGACAGAGAACAAAGCACTTGATGTGGAAAAAAAAGACGATGTAACAACAGATCGACTGGAGGGAAAAGCTGAATAATTGATACATTGGAAGAAATGTATGTTCTTAAGCCCTTAATAAGCTAGGATGGGTTCCAGAAGAAAAGAAAAAAAAAGACAAATGGATTGTGGAGGGGTGAAAATGGAGGAGAGGGAACAGGAAATAGTCATCCAGGGAGAGATGGAGAAAACAACGCAGTGGATAAAGAGAGAGTGAAATAACGTTATGGTGGGGGGGGGGGGTATGGATAGGATGGAGGCGGTGTGTACGGGAGGGAAGGAGTGAGAAAGCATGAGGGGAGAAAAACAAGAGCGAGAGAATAAACAGATCGAAGGAGAGGAGCAGAAGGAAAACAGGCCCCGCTGCTGAGAGAAGCACAGCTTGCCCAGGACGAGCCCAGCATGAAGTGGAGAGACTGAGAGAGAGAGAGAGAGAGAGAGAGAGAGAGAGAGAGAGAGAGAGAGAGAGAGAGAGAGAGAGAGAGAGAGAGAGAGAGGTGTGTGTGTGTGTGTGTGTGTGTGTGTGTGTGTTTGTGTGTGTGAAGGGGGTGGGGGGGTGCAGAGAAACACAGAAAAGCAGTGAAATAGACACAAGGTGTGGTCGTGTGGAGTTTAGTCTAGTCTTAGACGCATTGAAGAGACCTGGGAGGAAATTAAGAGGAAACTAGGCATGCTGAGAAGGGAAAGAGGCTGGGGGGGGGGGGGGGGGGGGGATGAGATAATACATTACTGAAAAAGTAAGACGAGACACATTTGAGAGAGTGAACGAAGACGAGGGAGAGAGAACGAGAACAAGAGAGAGACAACAAGAGACAAAGAGAGAAAAAGAGAAAGAGACATGACAACATGAGCTCCTGAATTATGACCAGCGGGAAGAAAGAAGCAACAGATGAACAAAACACAAGAAAACTATATTTTTCTAAAGTAAGTAAGTAATTAACCCATAGGAAAGAATCTGTTGCTTATCATTTATGAATCATAAATGAGAAACAGACCAGGCAGAATTGAGAGAATTACTGAAGGACTGTGGTGGTTGATTGGGTATCCTGTGTGAGCCCACAAACATAGCAATGGGAGAGAAAGTTACACGGAGTAACAGAGGGTAACACAGAGAGAGTCAACAATGTAGCAGGATGGCGCTGGTTGTTGGGGTAACCTGCAGGAGCCCGCAAATAAAGGATTGAACATTGCATCTTGGCTCTATGGTCTATTTGGGACAACAGACTTGGAAACTGCTCCCTGCTTTGAACTATTAAACTTCTACATTTTGCGAGCTAGCCAGGAGCAATGAAGATAACTATATGATTGTACTTCTTTATTTGGCGAGCCAGACCACAGCCAAGGACACAGCCCGATGTGTCCTTGCCTGAAAGAACCGGCAAGGACACAGTGATTTTTCCCAACTAAGGCGCATAACAGGAAACCATTTTCCTGTTTCCTGCTTTTGTTCCTGCTGAAGACACCAGGACCCCGCAGGCCAAGTGCCGAGAACCATTATTGGGGAAGTTTCCAGTCCAGAGCCATTTGGCCTTGGTATGCAGTGTCCTAAATCCAAAAGAAGTTGTTCTGAAGGAACACATAGCCTACATATGAGCGTCTGATTGTATGCTAAAGCTAAAAGATGGTGTTATGAAGGAAAATATAGCCTATATGTGAGCGTCTGATTGTACGCTAAAGCTAAACGCTGAAGAAACGTATAGCCTGTGAGCATGTGATTGTACGCTAAAGCTAAAAGATGTTGTTATGCGAGCGTCTGCATGTACGCTAGATCTAATTGTCTGCCTGTACGATAGTGTTAATGCCTGTGGTGCATTGTGGCTCGCTAGAAGAGCGAAGTGAGTTTTAAATAAGCTTACACGTTGTTGGTATACTATTGTTGAAAATGATGGTCGTATTTGCTAATTATTTTAATAAATAATTAAATTTGAGAGGTTATTACATTGTTGTGTTTACACCCTAACTCTTAAGGGTTAAACATCAGCAGTTCATTTGGTGTCTAGTTTCAGAGGTTATTTGATTGTTTGCTGTTGTTTTTTGTCTTGTGTTTTATATCCTTGATGTCATCCCTTATGGGCGTTTACAATTGACGGTTAAGTGTTAGTTTACACGTAGTGGTTGTTTAAGTTCATAACCTCCACCTGAGGGTAAATTAAATATTTAGAAGCTGTAGGTTAATTTCAACAATCATTTAAATTAATAATTAGTAAAAATAAAAAAATAAAACGGGACAGGCTTATCTAGACTAACTAGATGTAGAATAGAGGAAGACCTTAAAAATCGCCCGCAGATGGGAAGCTCCTCCATTGCTCAACTTGTGGGAAGATTCTCCACCCTCACACATACTGACCACACCACTGTCATACATGATATCAATTCATGGTAAATCCATAAAGACCTGTCACAATAAATGGATCAATTGGACCAAGAAATCCCGTACAGTGTACATTCCGTACAGTGAGCCGTCTTGTGGCCATGGTGTACGGCGTACACCATGGCCACAAGACGGCTCATGGGACAACAAACCCCAAAGTTGCATCAACATGGTCTTGACATGTCGTGATTCAAAAATATTAAAGTTTGGACAAGCCAAACATCACCATTGCTTGTCACAATGGTGGCTCCCGTAGAGGGAGGGGTACTGTCACGCCATCCACTTCTGCCACCTAGCGGTGGTCACTGTCCTTCTTCTACGTCATTCATTAATCTCCATCTGTCTACACACCGGTCGGCAATCTTCATTAGCACTCACTATATCAACCCCGGATCTCCAAGCAGTCATTGCTACCACACTACCACAGTCAGTACCTCGTCCCTGGCCCTTCCTCGTGTTCTAATTGCTAAAGTGTTTATCGCTTGTGCTAACAGTCTTCTCACTTTGTCTCGCCTGCCTGACTATCCGACCGTTGCCGAACCCTCACCTGTCTGACTACCTGCTCTTTGCCGAACCCTTGCCTGTCTGACTACCTGCTCGTTGACGAACCCTCTCCTGTCTGACTATCTGCTTGTTGCCTAACCCCCCGCCTGTCTGACTACCCACATGCCATCAAGCCCCTCGCCTCGTCCCCCGTTACCTGCTTTACTGTTTTGTAGCCCTCAGTAAATCCCTGTTATTATTTACCTCCGTGTCAGTGTTTCTGTGTCGTGCATTTGGGTCCAATCTCCACTCCCCCCCCCCCATAACAGTACAATCTAGCCATACTGGGCCCAGCAAACACCGAAAACCTTTGGCAGGTAATTTTACGGCAAGGAGCCCTCTTGGGGCAGCATGACCAGGCCCTTCAGGAGATCGCGTCCAGTCTCCAGGAGTTTTCTCAAGTCATCCGAGAACTCCAGACTCCACTGCCTCCCCCCGCCGTTCCAGAACTACCTATTCCAGTCCCAAGCCCTCCTACTCCCTCTCGTGAACCGTTCATCCCTGCCCCTGAGCGTTACGAGGGCGACCTTGGTTCCTGTCAAGCCTTTCTGATGCAATGTTCGTTGGTTTTCGAACAACAACCCCTGACTTGTCCCACAGACATCACGGATTGCTTACCTGATCGGCGCATTACGAGGTGAGGCGCTCTCATGGGCTACGGCAATATGGGAACGCGGCTCCGAGATCTGCTCCTCCTACCCTGACTTCACGGAGGAGATGCGTAAGGTGTTTGATCATCCAGTACGTGGTAGGGACGCGTCGAGACGCCTATTTTCCCTACGCCAGGGCTCCTGCAGCATAGCCGCCTTTGCCATTGAGTTCTGCACCCTTGCTGAGGAGAGCAGCTGGAACGAGGAAGCGTTACAGGGGGCGTTCCTGAGCGCGCTCTGCGACGGCGTCAAGGATGAGTTGGATCCTACGAACCTCAACTAGCTGATCGCACTAGCCAATCCGGGTGGACAACCGGCTCCGCGAGCGTCGCAGGGAGCAAACTTTTCGATCACCGCTGTCCTCCGCCCCCTTCCCACCAGTTACGTCCTGGTCTCCACCTCCGAACTCGGATCATTCCTGTCGCGCACTCGAGTCCTTCCGGGCCTGAGCCCATGCAATTGGGTCATACCCGCTTGTCTCCTGAGGAGAGAGAGCGTCGCATGTTGACCAGGTCCTGCCTGTACTATGGTCAACCTGCCCACTTTTTGTCCGTCTGTCCTACTCGGGAAACGTGCGCCCTCGTCAGTAGCCCAAGGGGTCCTGACGAGTTGAGCCCTCAACCCCTCATTTTCTCGTCCTTTGCTTGATTCTGCCCTCCAGTGGCGAGACCAGAAACTACCCCTCTCTGTTCTCTTAGATTCCGGAGCGGATGAGAGCTTTATCGACCAGGAGGTGGTGCAACAACTTGGCATCGAGACTGAGCAACTTGACTTCCCAATCGAGGCCAAGGCCCTCAATGGTAAGCTGCTTGCTCGTGTGGCACGCCGAACCGTCCCGGTTAAACTATTGATTTCTGGGAATCACCATGAGTCCCTATCACTTCAAGTTACTGGGTTACCCGTGGTTCCAGATGCATAATCCTCAGATAGACTGGATGGTTGGCGGAGTAACGTCTTGGAGCTCTTATTGTCATTCGCATTGTCAGCTGTCTGCCCAATCTCCCACCGCTCCAGGGTCCCAGACTGCGTCAGAGCCCCCTGATCTGTCCTCTGAGCCGGAGTCTTACCACGACTTGGGTCTTGTTTTTAGTAAGGTCCACGCCCTATTCCTGCCTCCTCACCGCCCCTATGGCTGCGCCATAAAACTCCTTCCCGGTTCCCCCCCACCTAGCAGCCGCCTGTATAACCTCTCCCGACCTGAGCGGGAGTCCATGGAGGTGTACATCCGGGAATCCCTCGCTGGTGGAATCATCCATCTGTCATCCTCACCGGTGGGTGCTGGCTTCTTCTTTGTCTGCAAGAAGGATCGTTCCCTCCGGCCATGCATCGACTTCAGATGGTTAAACAACATTACCGTCAAGAACCGGTATCCCTTACCCCCCATTAGCTCTGCTATCATTCCTCTCCATGGGGCCACGGTGTTCTCTAAATTGGACCTACACAACGCCTACCATTTGGTCCGCATCCGTCAGGGGGATGGAATGAAGACTGCCTTCAACACCCCGCTGGGTCATTTTGAATATCTGGTTATGCCCTTCGGTCTTACCAACGCCCCTACTGTGTTCCAAGCCCTTGTGAATGATGTCCTCCGCAACATGCTCAATCATTCTGTTTTTGTTTATCTAGATGACATCTTGATCTTCTCCAAGTCTTTGGCTGAGCATAAACATCATGTGCGGCAGGTTCTCCAACGTCTACTGGAGAATCAACTTTATGTCAAGGTGGAGAAATGTGAGTTCAATGTGCAATTCATCTCCTTTCTGGGATACATCATATGCCAGGGGGAGGTGAGAATAGACCCTGCTAAGGTTTCCGCTGTGGCGGAATGGGCCTCTCCCTCAACCTGTACGCAGCTTCAGCGGTTCCTTGGTTTCGCCAACTTTTACCGTGGCTTTATTCGTGGATAAGGCTGCATCGCTGCACCACTCACGGCCCAGACCTCCACAAAGAGGACCTTCGAGTGGACACCGGAGGCCGAGACCGCCTTCCGAGGTCTCAAGGAACGGTTTGTGTCTGCGCCCATCCTCTCCCAGCCTGATCCCTCTCTCCAGTTTGTGGTGGAGGTCGACGCCTCGGACACCGGGGTTTGGGTGGTCCTGTCCCAATGCTCTCTCTTGGACCTAAAGTTACATCCATGTGCCTTCTTCTCCCGAAGGCTGACTCCCCCAGAGCGAAACTACGACGTGGGCAACCGAGAGTGGCGCCACTGGCTGGAGGGCACAGAGCAGCATTTTATAAGTTGGACGGACCACCGTAACTTGTCCTACATCCAGTCCGCCAAAAGGCTGAACTCCCGACAGTCCAGGTGGGCCTTGCATTTTGGTCGCTTTAATTTCACCCTGACCTTTCGACCAGGCTCCTGGAACATCAAGCCAGATGCCTTATCCCGTATACACTCTACCAAGGACCCATGCACGGACCCCGAGCCCATCCTGCCACCCTCCTGTCTCGTCGCCACACTCGCCTGGGAGATTGAGTCGACAGTTCTTCAGGCGCAAGGACTACAGGACTACAGGACTACCCACATCTCCTTGGACTTCGTCACCGGGCTTCCCCCGTCCGAGGGGAACACCACCATCCTCACAGTCATTGACCGGTTCTCCAAGACCACACACTTCCTGGCCCTACCCAAACTCCCCTCTGCTAGGGAGACAGCTGACCTTCTGGTGCTCCATATGTTCCGCCTTCATGGCATCCCTTCGGACATCGTCTCGGACCGAGGACCCCAGTTCATTTCCCAGGTCTGGCGAGCGTTCTGTGCAGCACTGGGAGCCACGGTCAGTCTCTCTTCTGGCTACCACCCGCAGACCAATGGATAGTCGGAGAGGGCTAACCAGGAGATGGAGGCTGCGCTCCATTGCGTTACCAATGCCAACTCGTCCTCTTGGAGTTCTCAACTTCCCTGGGTCGAGTACGCCCACAATTCCCTCACCAACGCGTCCACTGGTTTGTCTCCCTTCATGTGCTCCTTGGGGTACCAGCCCCCCTTGATCCCATCCATGGAGGCTAAGATCGCGGTTGCCTCCGTCCAGGCTCACATGCGCCGGTGTCAGTGTACCTGGAGATGCTCACGCGCCACCCTGCTCTGTGCTTCCACCTGCTCCCAGCACCAAGCGAACAGACATCGTAGACCAGCCACACAATACACACCTGGGCAGAAGATCTGGCTTCGGTCGAAGGATCTTCCGTTAAGGGTGGCTTCCCAGAAACTCGCTCCCCGCTTTGTCGGTCCGTTTGAAATTGAGTCCCTTGTGAACCCCTGTGCTGTTCATCTCAAACTTCCTTCATCCCTTCATGTCCACCCCACCTTTCACATCTCCCAGATAAAGCCTGTGTCAACCAGCCCGCTGTCTCCCCCTACGCCAGCTCCGCCCCCACCCAGGATCATAGACGATCACCTGGCATTTTCAGTCCGGCGACTACTGGATGTGCGGCGCTGTGGCCAGGGGTTCCAGTACCTCGTGGACTGGGAGGGCTACGGCCCTGAGGAGCGTTCCTGGATACCCCGGAGTCTAATCCTGGATGCCTATCTCTTCCGGGACTTCAATAAGGAGCACCCGTCCAGTACCGGGTGTACGCCAGGTGGCGCCCGTAGAGGGAGGGGTACTGTCACGTCGTCCACTTCTGCCACCTAGCGGTGGTCACTGTCCTTCTTCTACATCATCCATCTCCTTCTGTCTACACACCGGCCGGCAATCTTCATTAGCACTCACTATATCAACCCCGGATCTCCAAGCAGTCATCGCCAGATCGTTGTTTACACTACCACAGTCAGTACCTCGTCCCTGGCCCTTCCTCGTGTTCTAATTGCTAAAGTGTTTATCGCTTGTGCTAACAGTCTTCTCCCTTTGTCTCGCCTGCCTGACTATCCGACCGTTGCTGAACCCTCGCCTGTCTGACTACCTGCTTGTTGCCGAACCCTCGCCTGTCTGACTACTTGCTTGTTGCCATCAAGCCCCTCTCCTCGTCCCCCCGTTACCTGCCTTACTCTTTTGTTGCCCTCAGTCAATCCCTGTTATTATTTACCTCCGTGTCAGTGTCGTGCATTTGGGTCCAATCTCTCCACTCCAATCTGTCACACATAACAAAATCACAATCCAAATCTGGCTGAACCCATTGCCTTATATGACAGTGAAATATGGGGTCCACTCAGCAAACAATTACAATTGGAAACTTGAACAAACACCCAATTGAATGCTTGCATACTGCATTTTATTATAATATATTGCACCTCCAAAGAAAAACCCCAAATAATGCCTGCCCAGCAGAACCAGGCAAATATCCCCTTCAAATTTAAATAGAAAGAGAGAAAGTAAATTCCACAACCACCTACAGTCAAGTGACCCCAAACACTTCACCACAAAGCCTTCAAATACCAAGAAACTAACCCAGAAAAAAGTCCCCTCCACCAGCTGGTCCTGAGGTTTAGTTACTGGCCCTACAGAGCCCCACATTGGAAAGAGACCACAAAAACACAATAAAAAATGGATTGCTATTTTTGCCAGAACTCACAAGCAGAGTACCTGATCACTGGGTCTGATTCCACACTCAGTAAAACGCTGACCAGAAACCGGCTCAGCGGACACAGCCTGGCTCTGGAGACAGGTAGTCACAGTCAGACCTGGCAACCCAGGGAGGGCAGGCTTTGCACACACTGTACACAGAAACAAGAGACATGGATGCCCAAAGGAAGTTCAGCATATTGTGGTTCATTGATGATTACAAAAGATATATGCAGCAGCAATTTATGCTTCTTTTGGAAACATATGAAGAACATAGGAGCTCGTTCCAAGCTTAGTAGACGTGACATTTTTATTTGTCGCACTGTGTGTGAACACATCTGTGTTCATTCATTTGAACAGATTCACTCACTTTAAAAAGTTGTATTTCTTTTTTTATTGCATAGGGGATCTTTTTAAATTTTTTACTGCCAGCGCCTCGACATCTCTTTCCTCACAAACCAACTATTCGCGCTCCTGCTATATCAAATACCTAGTAATAATGACAGGCTGCTAATTGAGTAAAATACTCCAATTACGGTTATTTTTTCTTTTCTGGCGATCCCTCATCCACAATAGTGCATTTCTTCGCATGCTCTTGAATAGCGCTAATGCTGCGGTGCAGTTTCATTGAAACCTTGCACAATGTACACAACTCTTTTTTCTTTTTATGATAAAAGCAGTGTGTCTTCATTGAAACATAAGAGGGTCGTGTTTCCAAATAAAGCACTCACACCGGCGCCGCAATGTAACTTCCAGCACTGCGCAAAACCATGGCAGTTTGTGCGCATCGCAGCGCATTCCATTACCACTCATTTTAGTAAACACAGAACCAGACAGATTGAATATGTAACGTGACCCTCTTCGTTTCGGTCCATTTCCGCCATCTAGTGGCACCCAGCCTCTATTTCACTATGTGCTCCTTTGTTTATTCCCCGTCAATTAGCCACCACGTGCACTCCGCTCCCCACTCCTGCCAACAATCACCAATCACCCCCTCTGTACTTAAGCACTGGCTCCCCACAGAGCCAGTGCTAGTTCGTAATGTTGTATTACCTCTCATGGTAACTACGTCCCTGCCACTTCTTGTTTCGGGTCCCACTCCCGTTCTTGTTACGGGTTCCGCTCCCGTTCATGTTCCCGCTCTCGTTCCTGTTCCCGTTCCTGCTCATAGTTCCTGCCTGCCTGCCTTCCTCGTTGCCTAACCTCGCCTGCCCGACCACCCGCCTGCCTACGTCCTTCTGCCTGCCTGACTCCCCGCCTGCCAACTGCCTACTGGACTACTCGCCTGCCTTGCCCTTGCCTGTACCTTGGACTAAATAAATCCCTTTTTGTACCCGCACCCTGTTGGTTTCCTTGTCTTGCGTTTGGGTCCTAATCTCGTAACCGTAACAGTACGAACTAGCCAAGATGGACCCAGCAGACAGGAGACCCTCGACATGGATGCGGGGAATATTGGCTATCCTCGGGGATAATGGGCGCAACCTCCGCTCGTCCTCGGTTTCCCTTTCGGCGCCAGCCCCGGCTGCAACCGCAGCACCATTTACTTCCATTCAGGAGAATGTGAAGTACATCGAGGGGCTTTTGGCGGCTCACGACGAGCGCGACCGCCGCTCGCCCTTGGCTTCCCTCTCTCTCTTCCCCGCTTCTCCGTCGCCTTCTTCACCTCAGACTTTTTTCCTCCCGGCGCCAACCCCCGCTGCAACTGCAGCCTTGTGGCCACCAACACCCGCTGCAGCCGCAGTCTCGTGGCCACCAGCTCCGCTGCAACTGCGGTCACCTATTCCCAAGCCCCAGCGAACTCCTGGCCGCAAGCGCCGGCTACCAGTTCAGCTGGACTCCCCCGGGAAGAGGCCCAAGCCCCAGTTGCCTCCTAGCCTCAAGCCCCAGCAACAATTTCCTCCTGGCCCTGAGCCCCAGCGCCAGCCCCAGTTGCCTCCCAGCCTCAAGCTCCAGCAACAATTTCCTCCTGGCCCTGAGCTCCAGCGCCAGTTGTCTCCAGGTCCCGAGTCCAAGCCCCAGTTGTCTCCAGGTCCCGAGTCCAAGCCCCAGTTGTCTCCAGGTCCCGAGTCCCAGCCCCAGTTGTCTCCTGGTCCCGAGTCCCAGCCCCAGTTGTCTCCTGGTCCCGAGTCCCAGCCCCAGTTGTCTCCTGGTCCCGAGTCCCAGCCCCAGTTGTCTCCTGGTCCCGAGTCCCAGCCCCAGTTGTCTCCTGGTCCCGAGTCCCAGCCCCAGTTGTCTCCTGGTCCCGAGTCCCAGCCCCAGTTGTCTCCTGGTCCCGAGTCCCAGCCCCAGTTGTCTCCTGGTCCCGAGTCCCAGCCCCAGTGGTCTCCTGGTCCCGAGTCCCAGCCCCAGTTGTCTCCTGGTCCCGAGTCCCAGCCCCAGTTGTCTCCTGGTCCCGAGTCCCAGCCCCAGTTGTCTCCTGGTCCCGAGTCCCAGCCCCAGTTGTCTCCTGGTCCCGAGTCCCAGCCCCAGTTGTCTCCTGGTCCCGAGTCCCAGCCCCAGTTGTCTCCTGGTCCCGAGTCCCAGCCCCAGTTGTCTCCTGGTCCCGAGTCCCAGCCCCAGTTGTCTCCTCCCTTCCCAGCGCTGGCTCCTCCCCGGGTGATTGACAGCATCCCGGCGTTCTCGGCCAGACGCCTCCTGGATGTGCGTCGTCGCGGCCGACGAAACCAGTCTTCGGTAGGCTGGGAGGGCTACGGACCTGGGGAGCAAGCCTGTTTATTTTTTTTTTGGAGTCACTTCCTGGACCCCTCCTTAACCCGGGATTCCCACCGCCAGCACCCTCCCCTGTCGTGCGTACGCCTGGAGGCGTCCGTTGAGGGGGGGGTACTGTAACGTGACCCTCTTCGTTTCGGTCCATTTCCGCCATCTAGTGGCACCCAGCCTCTATTTCACTATGTGCTCCTTTGTTTATTCCCCGTCAATTAGCCACCACGTGCACTCCGCTCCCCACTCCTGCCAACAATCACCAATCACCCCCTCTGTACTTAAGCACTGGCTCCCCACAGAGCCAGTGCTAGTTCGTAATGTTGTATTACCTCTCATGGTAACTACGTCCCTGCCACTTCTTGTTTCGGGTCCCACTCCCGTTCTTGTTACGGGTTCCGCTCCCGTTCATGTTCCCGCTCTCGTTCCTGTTCCCGTTCCTGCTCATAGTTCCTGCCTGCCTGCCTTCCTCGTTGCCTAACCTCGCCTGCCCGACCACCCGCCTGCCTACGTCCTTCTGCCTGCCTGACTCCCCGCCTGCCAACTGCCTACTGGACTACTCGCCTGCCTTGCCCTTGCCTGTACCTTGGACTAAATAAATCCCTTTTTGTACCCGCACCCTGTTGGTTTCCTTGTCTTGCGTTTGGGTCCTAATCTCGTAACCGTAACAGAATATTCCAACGTGTATTGTCCTTCTACTGTGCGACGCTGCCGGACGGGGCGCTCCGTGGCTTGTCTGGTGTGCGACCCGCTTTACAATGAAGCTCTGCCGAAACAAGAGTCGGACTTGGACCAAAAGTGGATCTGAAATCTACTGACTTCCTCCACACAACACTTACGTGATGTATATATATATATATATATATATATATATCATATTGTTTTACTGGCACCTAGGGAAAAATGTATGTTCGCAGTCTTGAGCCCTGTATTAAAGTGTAAGTAAACCCCCTGATTCAGCTCAAAATCTAACGCTGGGATTAAAAATTATTCCTAGTGTTCTAGGAAGGAGTATGTACTCCTTGTATGAGTGTTATAATGAGCAATGTTGTACCACACACCGTGGCATTATACTACAACTTTCTAGAAGGCATAACCCTCTCTCAAACACGAACATCAAAATCAACCGCTGCTCAGATGGAGCTTCACACATCAACACAGACCCTCGGGCTAAAAAGTGTCCGAGAAGTATAACCCAATTTCGGACGACGCCATCAACATCAACCGCTGCTCACAAAGCGCTCCACACACCCACCTCGCTGCCAGAGTCACTGCGTGGCAAAAACGAAGAGTATACTAAAAGGCACTTCAACGTCACGAAAAGAATGCTACCTGCCTTCGGAGTAGAATAGAATGTTCACAAACTGATTTTCCCACCCACTGTCCTC
The DNA here is from genome assembly GCA_026745465.1 of Lota lota. Taxonomy (NCBI): domain Eukaryota; kingdom Metazoa; phylum Chordata; class Actinopteri; order Gadiformes; family Lotidae; genus Lota; species Lota lota. The sequence continues at coordinate 1,142,396 of JACYXH010000177.1, read as the reverse complement.
CAAAAGAGAAACAATTGTTCCCTCACAGAAAAAGCATACAAGACAGGACAGAGACTCAGGCAGACTCATTATGTTATAAAGCAGAATTAGAAAATGTCAATACAAATTCTGAGAATAAAGAGTGAATTTATTTCAACAGAAAAGGGTAAATACTTCAGTCGACATCATCCCCTGCAAATCTCCTTACTTCTGTGACATATTCCCTTGTCTTGAGCCAGATTTAGGTGAATACTAAGGGAAGGGTAACCTCATCATCACTGTTGACTTCAATGCCCGGATTGGTACGCAACCTAATGTGTCCAGTACTAAAGGAGACCGATTTATCAACAATGAAACTCCTATTGGTCATCTAAATCTGCTTCATATATACTGCTCAAAAAAATAAAGGGAACACTTAAACAACACAATGTAACTCCAAGTGTTCCCTTTATTTTTTTGAGCAGTATAAATAGCCATGATACCACCATCATCAGAAATGGGAAAGATCTATTACAACTGTGTCGAACCTTGAGTCTTTACATTGTTAATGGTTGTGCTAGAGGAGACTCTTTGGGAAGATACACTTGTCGTTTACTTGTCAACCCTTGGCAACAGCACTTTAGATAAATTTATCACAGACATGGACCCAAACTCTTTAAGAGCATTCACAGTCAAGCCCTTAACTCCATTATCAGACACAGCCCTCTCTTTTTCAACAAGACAAACATTTCACACACTATGCCCAATAGGCTGTTCAATATGCAGAGGACATACAGATGGACGCAGGAAAGCACTGAAGGCATATGGCAACAAAAGCAGGACTGAAAATATGCACAAATAAAATACATTTTATAGAGTTTTTCAAATTTGTCCAACATTTTGAGAAAATCTATCTGATTTGAAACAAAAGGATCCAAACAATGATCACATTTGTCAGTAAAATCTTACAAAAATACAATCAACAAACAAAAAGATAAACTGCACAGAAAAACAATTATCTCTAATTGAAGTTAGTAGAAAACATACTTCATTTTGTGAACACTCTCTGTAAGATAGACCGTGAAGAATACTGGAGACTTTCAAACTCTGTTTCAGACCAACACCAATAGGGGATGACCTAGAAAACAAAAAACAAATACTAGAGACATTTGAGAACATGGAATGGATCATTAAAGATAACCCACCCCCCCCCCCCCCCCCCCCCCCAGCACTTTAGGTTAACTAAAAACTAAATTGCAGGATCTTGCAGGACGGGATAGCAAATTAAATGTTGGGGATATTTTCCTGGATTGTGAATAATGGGTTGATATTTCAATAGTCATCTATATTCAAAAGTCAAAACAAATGAGGAATCTACAGAGGAATCGGTGTCACTAGTACCATGGGATAAGTGCTCTGCAGTATTATCAACACCGGAATGGTAGAATTCCTCCTTGACCATAATGTCGTCCATAAAAGTCCGATCGGATTACATCAAAGCATTGCACTTCCGACCATACCACCCTTACCACTCTTATAAAAGCCCATGTACATGAAAACAAAGATTAAATGTATTCATCTTTGTCAATTTTAAGAAAGCTTTCGATTCCATCTGACAGGAAGGACTCCTTTAAAGATGACTGGAGAGTGGTATAGGCAGGGAAACAATGGAAAACAACAATGAGAACAACCAGCTATTTTAAACAGTGCTGTAGTATGAGACAGGGCTGCAATACGAACTTGACCCTGTACAATTTACACTCAACAAAAATATCGCTCCCAGCGTGGCCTTTTATTGTGACCAGCCCAAGGCACACCTGGGTAATAATCATGCTGTTGAATCATCTTGATATTCCAAACCTGTCTGGTGGATGGATTAGCTTGGCCAAGGAGAAGTGTTCGCTATCACAGATTCTAACCAATTTGTGCAAAACATTTGAGAGAAACAAGACATAGAATAAGTATATTTTTGTTGAGTGTATATATATAAATGACAGGTAGGACTGCTACAAAGATATAATACGTTTATTTATATAGCACCTTAAAATAAGAGATGTCACAAAGTGCAACAGACATTTAAAAAAAGACATCCAGCTATATTAAATATACTAATAAATAAAAACAACTACTACTAAGCAAGTCTAAACCGATTTTAAACCTGCTTTTTTAAAGTGTCCATAGAGTCCACCAATCTAAATCATCCAATGGGAGAGAGTTCCAATGTTTAGGAGCTACAACCTCAAAGGCACAGTCTCCTTTTCTGAGCCTCGAGCGAGGAACAACCACCAAACCCTGATCAGAGCTCGTCAAATTCCTACTATAATTATTTGGCTGCAGTAGTTCTTAAGGTAGGCAGGTGCCTGACCTGGCAAGGCTCTAAATGTGGTAACATGAATTTTGAACTGGATTCTGAAATGAATGGGAAGCCAGTGTAAGGGCATCAAGGTTGATGTTCCATGATACCTTTTAGGGGAATTGGTCAGGAGCTTGGCACCAGGATTTTGGACCACTTGTAAGCGGTTCAGAGATATCTTGCTAAGCAGGTGAAAAGAGAATTAAAGTAATTGAGACAGGAGGAAATAAACGCATAAATAATCATCTCAACCCAGAACAAAATGAGCCTGAGTTTAGCAATGTTTCTCAGCTAGTAGCAACAGGAGTGAACCAAACAATTGCCATGCTGGTCCAGAGTTAAAGCCTGGCAACGTTTTACTTTCACTCCCTACATTTTAACAAAAATATCTGTACTTTCTTTCAGGCTCGTTACTTTAGTTTTAAGGCATTTGAGGGGAATTATCGAATATTTTATTTTGCATCATTGCACGCCTTCCCAACATCAAGACTGATTTCAACCTAAATGGATGGGACAATAACACACAGAAAAGACGATCCCTTGCTTGGTGTATTCATAGGTGCATATCACGTACGACAGACGTAACAAGACAAAAATGACGTAAGAGACGGAGACGAGAGGGGGACTTCACTGCAGAGAAATGGCGACTATGGTAGATCTAGTAGCGTAGCAAGTGAACATGGATTAAAGTAAACCAGTAAACATTGCCGACAAGGCAGAGACAAGTTATTTCAACTACTGATAGTGAACTTGTGAATGCTCTGTTCTACTAAAGGTTTGTTTAAAAGATCGGATACTGTCGTTCATCCAGGGGGAGGAATCTGTCAGAGAATTTGATCTGAAATGAAAAGATACTCAGGAGAAACAAAATCAATATTTAAACCAAGTGTGAAAACAAGGTCCAGAGTATGCCCCCGTGTGTAGGGCCTGTTACATGGTGAATGAGATTAAAAGACTCATTGTCAATATGAATGTTAAAATCACCAAGAAGCACAAGTCGACATAGCTTGTGGATAGACCATAAGAAAATCACTCAATTTATTTTAAAAGGAGCTTTTTGGTCCGGGTCGACGGTAAATTAAAAGTACCATAAAAGGGATTAGTACTTCCAATTCTAATAATTTATAATTCAAAAGAAGAGAAAGACCCATTTCTCATCAACTGACAATATTTACAGTCCCTGGTGTTACTCTGGCAGACACAGAGCTAATGCTTCATCTTTGCCCCCAAATGGTATTTTTAAGTTCAGTCGGACATGAGCGCTGACAGTGAACTTGAATGAGAGAGATTCTGACTTTTCAAAATCGATGGAAAGGAAACACAGAAATTGAACCCACAACGAAAAATACATATATGAGTTTGACAATCACTTCCACTGGACATTTTAGCACGGCTAAAGTGTGGGGTCCATCATCCAGCCAAGACTTTTCCAAATGGAAAAAGCACGCAATAGAAGCCCAGCAGGCAAACGTGCAAAAATACGCAGAGAGTCGACAGGAACACAGCCAACAATGCTTGCAGGGCAGTACTTGGCAAATATCCGATGATAATCAATATTAAAAAATGAGCCATCAAAACATCTCCAATCCAGTGACCCCTACTCCTATCAATATAAACCCCTGCAAAGCCATAAGGTGAATCAGGGTACGAGTCCCCTCTGCCTGCTGATTCAGATGATCTGCCCAACAATACCAGTGCTCAGCACAGCCCTCAGACAAATCAGCCTGACCAAGTTATCACTAACCGAAAATAAAATAATATCAAACACTTAATCTCAAAGAAAATTTGAATTCTATCCTACCCTAAATCGAAACTACACAGTGGCAAAATATGTGACCGATAGAAAATGGAGGAAATCCCTGACAAAGTACAAGCTCAGCGGACACAGCCTGGACATAGAAAAAGGCCCCCACAGAAAGACCTGGCTACCCAGAGAAGCCAGGCAGTGTCCATTCTGTCCCCAGGAGATTGCGATGGAAGCTCACTTCCTGCAATGTAATAGATACAAGGACATAATAGATAATTACTTTATTAAAATAAATTATATACATTCAGAATTCAGTCAACTTCCCTGATGTCAGAAACGGTCATATCTGTGAGGCGAGAAGTACAGATGCGTAGCACTGGCTGCTAGATACATTGATTCTACTCATACCAGAAGAGATTCAATTTGACTACCAACTCAATTGGTCATAATGTATTCATTGTCACTGTTGTTGCTTTAATATTATCATTAGAGTATTTGTAACTATTTGTTGTTGTTTTGTTATGTTTGTCAAAAACTTTGGCAATAGTTTTTCATCATTCATGCCAATAAACCAGGTTGAATTGAATTGAGAGAGAGAGAGAAAGAGAGGTAGAGAGATAGAGAGAGACCAAGAGAGCAGTAGAGAGAGAGGTATAGGTGGAGAGAGAGGTAGAGAGGTACAAAGAAAGGGGTAGAGTGAGAGAGGTGTAGGTAGAGAGATAGGTAGAGAGGTAGAAAGAGAGGGGTAGAGAGAGGTATAGGTAAAGTGAGAGAGAGAGCGGTAGAGACAAGGAAGGATGAGGTAAGGAGCGGAGGGAGAGAGGTATAGAAAGGAGGAGGAGCAGGAAGCGGAGGAGGTGAGACAAAGGAACAGGTTGTCAGAGCTGCTCAGCTGTCTTTATTACTCTCTCATAGAAATGTTTGGAGGGAAGAAAAAAGGAAGGGGAGTTCAGTGTTCGATGTGTGTGGGCCTTGGGTGTCCAAGGCTACTGGGAGCCCGCCTGCGTCTGTTCCTGTGTGTGTGTGTGTGTGTGTGTGTGTGTGTGTGTGTGTGTGTGTGTCTGTGTGTGTGTGTGTCTGTGTCTGTGTGTGTGTGTGTGCCCATAAACACCACACATACTGAGTTATAGAAAATGATGATCTCTGTTTGCTGAGGGGGCCTATTCATTGGAGCCCAAGGCTCAACCTTCAGCTAACACTAGAGAAGCACAAGGCCAGCAGGGCTGAATAGGACACACACACACACACACACACACACACATACCTCCCACGCATCCCTCCCCACTTTCTTGCTAACTCTCTCGCTTCTCCAATCCCATGTGCTGCATTTATTTCTGTCTGTCTGTCCGTCTGTCCTCAAAAGACACGTTTTTGTTCTCTCCATGACTACCATAACTACACCTTGTATGGCTACCTCCGTCAGAAATCAATCCGCCCCCTACAGCTAGTTCACAATGTTTCAGCTTGGCCTCAAACACGTGCCGAGAAACGGGACTCTTTCCGCCTCCACTTTAGCCTGTTGGCTGGCAGGCTTTCTTTCATTAACTTTGAAGGCCAAACATGGGTTTATCCTCTCCCTACATCCAACTCCTTGAGCCTCCCCCCTATCACCCAGGTCGCAGCACTGCATCCTCTAGCAGAGATCTGCTGTCCATCCCATGATCCCTCGATGTCAGGGCATGTACAGGGCACTGGTTGAGGAGCCCAGCCAGTCAGAGAGCATTCCCTGCTTAATCATTTGTTTAGTCACTTATTTAGACACATGCACAACTTTTATTGTGTGATGATTCCAACATTTCATTGAGCTTTTTTGAGGTTTTTCTTTTGTTAATATGGGCGGGCTTATTCCTTAAAAATATTTATTTGTTAATTCATTAGAATTTATTTGTGAATCCCTGTTGCCACTTGTATTGAGTGGTGTAAATTAGACAATTGCTCTTCTGATGAAAATAGTCATAATAATTATAACATTCATTAACAATGC
>JACYXH010000177.1:1061354-1131354 GCA_026745465.1 Lota lota | reverse complement strand
ACTGACAAGAAGAAATATGACCGCAGAAAGAACAGAGACTGGACTGAGGGTGTGTTCTACATTACCAGTTGTATGAGAAGGATAAAAAAAGATATAAGAATAAGACAGTGCTCTCTATCTAGATTTGTAGTAAAAAAAAGGGTGGATTTGCCAGGACCTGGCCTCTCAGAGTAATTTTATTTGAATAGGGGTACGGGTAAGACTTCCCACAATATACATGCAAGTTAAATGCTTCTTCTTTTTTCCCCTCCTCTTTTGCTTTTCTTTTCTTTTCACCCCGATTCTTTTATGCTCTTTCACTTTGGACGTCTTGTTTCAAATAATACAAATCAGGAGGGAGTTCTCCGTTGAGGCCACAGTGTTGTCGGCTGAGTTCAAAAGGTTCTCTTTTTGAGAGAAAAACAAATATCGCCGAATTGTCAGGCAGAAGTCTTTCGATTGACATGACATGACCATCCACGGACCGTATGCCGGGAACAGTACTTCTACAAAAGCAGACCTGTGGTGAAACAAATTATGTAAAATGTGATTTACAGCAATTGCTCAGCGGTCGATTTGTCGCATAATGACGTAGTGCGAACAAACAGAAGAGGCTGAGACTGATGATTTATAACAACTTCATGTAGAAGTTGACATCGGGTAACCACCTTGCTGACAACATATACAAATACATAAATAATTGTGTTTGGTCTACGTATCTACGTATACAATGGTTTGATTTGATCCCAATGCATTTGTCACAATAAATGTTGTGTTTTATTTTTTAAAACATAAGGGAAGTGTGTCTAAAAGGTGAGATTGGATGATGCTAAAAACAGGATGTATAGGGTTTGTACATTAAAATGCATCGTGAGATTTTCTGTTGGCAAAACTTTGTTTTGTGATGCCTCGGGAGAGTTGTAATACTGTAAAATCCTAAATAATCGTAAATATACCGTAACCAAGGCTTATTAACACTTTGCTTTTACACGCTGTGACAGTTTCAAACACAACAATGTCTCCCCATGATGACAACTAATGTCACGCTTAATTACTAAACAATGACCAAAACACCATTACAACCAATAACATTCCTTTGCTCCTATACTCCTGAAATGGAGGCGGTCATTGCGATGTGACATCACAATGTACAAGCCCTATTGGTTATCTAATAGGGTAATTATCTAGAAGAGCGGTGAGAAAGTTGACACTCTCAGGCTCACACTTGCAGAGGCACAACTACACACTTGTGCAGAAACAGGAACCGCACACAGCATAGAAATCATAAAAATCCATCCACCCATGGTGTGATCACATTTGTTTTCACACATTTGCTATTTTTCTTTTCAGGACCTGATGCTTAAGTGTAAAAATAAGCACTGGCATCACCGTTAGGGTACAACTACAGCTACAGCGTGATAACATGGTTTTTAAGCTATTTCTTTTTACTGCAAACAGGATAGGAAAACTATTTATAATTGTTAGCTGTTATGTATTGATCATCTAAGTCATACATGTCAATCTCAAGGCCCGCGGGCCACATCCGGCCCGCTGGACAATTGTCTCCGGCCCGCGATATAATATTTTATGTCAATCAGAATTGGCCCGCCGGAATATATCACGCACATCATTAATACTACAAATCCCAGACTGCACTGCAATAACTGGCGCCAGCTATTGGTTGAGACATCAATCAACGGCGGCAAGCCCCTTTTATTGACAAACTCTCCAGTCTCACGCTTATCCTGTCACTTCGGATAAACTTTAAGCTAACTCTAGCCCTCCCAAAAATGGCCAAACGAAAGGTGGACTTTGAAAACAGGGGCTTTCAAGACAGATGGGAGGCAGAGTATCTGTTCACTAACACAAGGGGTAAACCTGTTTGTCTTGTGTGCGGAGCTGTTGTGGCCGTAATTAAAGAATACAACATAAGACGACACTATGAAACGAAACACGGGGACGGGTACAAGGAGCTGGACACAAGGCAGAAGCTCCAGAAGGTAGAAGAGTTGAAAAAAGGTCTGGTGTCACAGCAGGCTATGTTCAAAAAAGCTAAATCTCAAAGTGCAGCTGCCGTTAAAGCTAGTTTCATTGTGGCTGAAGAAATAGCTAAATCGGCCCGGCCATTTACCGAGGGAGAGTTTTTGAAGCGATGCATGATTAAAGTGTGCGAAGTCGTGTGTCCTGACCAAAAGCAAGCATTTTTAAATGTAAGCCTTACCAGAAACACCGTTGCTGACCGGACATGCGAGCTTGCTACAAATATACAAAATCAGCTAATGGAAAAAGGAAAAGATTTCATTGCATATTCCCTTGCTGTGGATGAGAGCAGCGACACAACAGATACTGCTCAGCTGTCAATCTTCATCCGTGGAGTGGACTCTGACTTGCGCGTTACAGAGGAACTTTTGGGAATTAAATCAATGCACGGCACAACCACGGGAAAAGACATATTTGAAGAAGTATCTAATTGTGTAAATGAAATGAAGCTGCCTTGGGACAAACTGGTAGGACTGACAACAGATGGAGCGCCTGCAATGTGCGGTAGAAAGAGTGGATTAGTGGGCAGAATGCGGGATAAGATGCGGGAGGACAATTGTGTGAGCTGACAGTTTACCACTGCATTATACACCAAGAAACATTGTGCGGCAAAGCGCTAAAAATGGAACATGTGATGAGCACCGTGACACAGACTGTTAACTTTATAAGAGCCAAAGGTTTAAACCACCGCCAGTTTAAGGCTTTTCTGGAGGAGATCGATTCTAAAAATGGTGACGTCCCCTATCACACAGAGGTGCGCTGGTTAAGTCGAGGGAAAGTGCTCAACAGATATTTCGAGTTGCGTGAGGATATCTGTCAGTTTATGGAAAGCAAAGGGAAAGACACCACAGAGCTCCATGATGAAAAGTGGCTGTGTGAGCTGGCATTTCTGTGTGATATAACGAACCATCTCAATGTGCTAAACCTCCAGCTTCAGGGACGGGACCGTGTGATCACAGACATGCATGCTGCAGTGAGGGCTTTTAAAGCCAAACTGCGTCTGTGGGAGACGCATATGTTGGAAGGAAACTTGGGTCACTTTCCGTGCTGCCTGTCGATGATGCACAAGGTTTCTGCCGCTATTTTTCCAAGTGCACATTTTGCTGAAAAACTGGGCATACTTAGTACCGAGTTCACACGGCGATTTGCCGACTTCGAAGCTCAGAAAACTAAGTTTGAACTTCTCAGTAATCCGTTTGCGGTTGACGTGGAAAAGGCACCTATGAACATCCAAATGGAGCTGCTCGACCTCCAATGTAGTGACACACTTAAGGTGAAGTATGACTCTGTGGGCACTGCACAGTTCCCACATTTCATCCCTGAAACGATGCCGCAACTCCGCCTACAAGCTGCTCAAATGCTTTGCATGTTTGGTAGCACATACCTGTGTGAGCAACTTTTCTCTTTGATGAAGATGAACAAAACATCACACAGGAGTCGTCTCAGTGACGGACACCTTCACTCCATCCTGAGAATTGCCACAGCTCAGAGCCTGACTCCAGACATTGATGAACTTGCAGCTAAGAAAAGATGCCAAGCATCTGGCTTGGGCTAATGTGCATCAGAGCAAAATGTACTTAAATGTTTTTGCATTTTTCTCCTGTAATCACAAGGAATACTGTTAATAGTTATGTCTGAAATATTTGCACATTTTCAATAAAATAAGTTATTATTATTATTACTACCAAAAACATTTTCATTAGAAATGACTCAGTGGAAAACTCCTGACAGATAATGCCACTGATATGTCTTATTTGAAATTTGATTACATTACATTGTTAAATCTGTAAGCTTGGTTTGTTCCGAATTCTCTTAGGTGCTTTTGGAGAAGTTAAGTTAATTTGTGATAATACATCTGAAAAAACATGTTCTTATTTTCAATAAATATCGACTGTTTGGCCCGCGACTTGGACCCAGTTTTTTTTTTTGGCCCCTTCTGTGATTGAGTTTGACACCACTGATAAGTTAATCTCTTTTAAGAAACCGTCATGCCCTCTGATGTTACATGCTTCTGTTTTTGTTATACTGATTCGGGGGTTGCACCTAAACATGTGAAAGTCTACTGCGTCTGCTGACTCTTCATTGTAAGTTGTTATATTCAGAATAATTAATGAGGTATCAACATTTGCTCCAGAGCCCAAAGACTGATTTGAGCAATCAGGTGACAATACCAAATGTTCTTTGGGGTGCTGCTGACCATGTTTCCCCCCAGATAGTGTAGCTAGCTTGGGTTGTTGCAAGGCAAGGTTTTCCCCCAGATAGAGGAGCTAGCCTGGATTGCTGTGAGCCCGGTTCCCCACAGGCATAGGAGCTAGCCTGGGTTGCTGTGAGACCGGTTCCCCACAGGTATAGGAGATAGCCTGGGTTGCTGTGAGCCAGGTTCCCCACAGGTATAGGAGATAGCCTGGGTTGCTGTGAGCCAGGTTCCCCCCAGGTAGTGGAGCTAGCCTGGGTTGCTGAAAGCCAATGTTTCCCCCCAGGTAGAGGAGGTAGCCTGGTTTACTGGGAGCCAGGTTCCCCCAGGTAGTGGAGCTAACCTAGATGCTGCTGGGCAGTGTTTCACCCCAGGCAGTGGAGCTAACCTGGTTTGCTGCGAGCCAATGTTTCACCCCAGGTAGTGGGTATTTGGAGGGTGTGTGCTAATTGCTTTGCTGAGCATGCTAATTGCTGCTCTCATCGACTTCTCCAAATGTCAGTACTTCCCCTCAACGCACTACGTGACTAACGTGATTCAGTCCAAACACACACAAACACACACACACACACCGCAAACTGTATTGGAACAGCTAGATAGAGAGCGATGGGAGATGAGATATGATCAATTAGAAGTGAATAGCTGGGTCACTAAAAGGTAAAGGGGATTGTATACGTTAAGGTCAATAGGATATTGCCATTTTTTGAAGTAGCATAAAAACAAGGGAGAGCCAAACAAGAACAAGATCTAGAAGACAATGAAGAGGCCATACACACATCTGAAACACACTCTGAAAGTAGTGTAATTCCAATAATTCAGACATTACGCAGAATTGCCACTCCATTAAAGGATTTTGCTGGTTTGCTTAATTGTTGAGATGTAGATCATTTTTATTCAACTCACCCCTCTGGCGGTGTACACTTTTTAAAACAATGGGCAGTTTCCAAGCCATTCCAAGTCTCCATTTTATTCCAAACACGTGTTCAGCAGCTCCCATAGCTGTATCTTTGTTTTGTCCAACAGTAAGTAAGTGCGTACGTATTGCCCAGGCTAGGCGGTTTTCTGCATTAGCACCCATAAACGAACAAAATCCTTGATCCAAGTTCTATTTCATGTAGGCTACGCTGTCTAGGCTTCGCTTTATGGGCTTGTCCCGTGTGCGCACTCGCGTGCACTGACAATTTTCAGCAATGCACCAATCAACGTGGGCACCGACCACATTTCCCACGACACGGCGCACAGCTGATCTCGTCCTCTTTTTTCTTTCAGCATTTGACCATTATAACTATTCAACATAAACTATGATAGCTTCGTGCAGCAGCGGCATGGTGGAGCCGGCAGAGGTACGGCCCTTTTCAGGGCCTCTCTGCTCCTCTTGCCTGGCGACCCTCTCGCCGGACGACGGGCTCGTGGCGTGCTTCTGCTGCCTCGGTGCGGAGCACGCCATGGCAGCCTTTTCGGGCTCCGGTTCCTGCGCCGCCTGCACCGCCTTGCCTTGAGAGGTGCTCCTCTCGAGGCAAGGCGATGCACACCTCGCCTGGAGCCTCCTCTGGCAGCGGTCCTCTGTCCGGACGGCAAATGGCATCCGAACGAGAAGCCACTGCCCCCCAACCGCCTTCTTAAGCAGCTCGCTGCCTTGTGGGACAGATCTTTTGTCTGCGCCTCACAGGCTGCGGCGGCTGTGAACAACATTGCCCTACTCTCCTCTGCCCTGTCGGCCATGACAGTTGGTAAGGCCTCGTTCGGGCAGAGCAACGTGGAGAAGGTCGCTAGGTTCTCTGGCGCTAACCTCCAGCTGTGCCAGCCGGTGGCGGTTACTGCTGGACGTCAGATAGCGTGGGCGACTATGGGTCATCGGGCCATGTGGCTGTCCTTCACCTCTGTTCCTGACAGAGAAAGGGCGGGCCTTATCCAGGGTCCATTAGCAGCGGACGGGCCTTTTGGACCTCGGTTCGCGGAGGTTCTCGCCCACCTACAGTCCGTCCGTGAGAATCATTCCCAGTTCGGACCAATTCTCACGGGCTCCTCCTACAAGGCCAGCGGGAGCAGTCGGACCAGCAGGAAGCGGGGTCGCCCACATGGTCAACGGGCCAGGACGCCGCCTCCAGCGCCGAGGTCGCCGCCGCCGCCGCAGCAGCGCCAGGCAGCGCCAGGCAGCGCCAGGCAGCGAAGGGGCAGAAACTACGGAAGCTGGCGCCCACGTGGGACCGGCCAGCGCCTTTTTCCTTCCCCCACAAGGATTCGAAAGTCCGTTCGACCGAACGGCAGTACATCTTTAAAGAGCTATGTCCTTTAAGCCGACCGTGCCCTGCGCCTGTCGTGCATTCCTCTTCCCCTAAGCCTCTCCCTCCCTCTCAGCTTGGTGGCTGTAGGGTGGCGGCTAGACAGTGTAGTATAGCCCGGGGGTTGTCCGCTTCTATGCGGCGTCCCCGTGCGCTTCATGAGCGGGTTGAAGACTAGTCGCACGAGGCCGTCTACGCGGCCCTCGTGTTACAGTTTTCCAGACCCCGACTTTTTCTCCTCTACCTCCTCTCTACAGTCTGTTGACTGTGGGGAGATGATGGAGCTGTGCGTCGTGAGCACGGTGAGCGAGCAGCCCGCAGCTCGCTCGCTGTGGGTTTGCCTACTGCAGCGGGTTTCCTGCTCGCAGGGGGTCCCTCCCTTTCGAGATACACCCCCCCTTGGTTCACATGCAATGTGAAGGCGGTAGGGGCAGAGGAATACAGCTCTTTCTGTTACGGTTACGAGATTTAGGACCCAAACGCAAGACACGGGAAACCAACAGGGTGCGGGTACAAAAGGATTTATTGTCCAAGTTAGGTACAAGCAAGGGCAAGGCAGGCGAGTAGTCCAGTAGGCAGTCAGAGAGACGTAGTCCAGTGGGTGGTCGGGCAGGCGAGGTTCGGCAACGAGGAAGGCAGGCAGGCAGGAACTAGGAGCAGGAACGGGAACGAGAGCGGGAACATGAACGGGAGCGGAACCCGTAACAAGAACGGGAGTGGGACCCGAAACAAGAAGTGGCACGGACGTAGTTACCATGAGAGGTAATACAACATACGAACTAGCACTGGCTCTGTGGGGAGCCAGTGCTTAAGTACAGAGGGGGTGATTGGTGATTGTTGGCAGGAGTGGGGAGTGGAGTGCACGTGGTGGCTAATTGACGGGGAATAAACAAAGGAGCACATAGTGAAATAGAGGCTGGGTGCCACTAGATGGCGGAAATGGACCGAAACGAAGAGGGTCACGTTACAGTACCCCCCCCCTCAACGGACGCCTCCAGGCGTACGCACGACAGGGGAGGGTGCTGGCGGTGGGAATCCCGGGTTAAGGAGGGGTCCAGGAAGCGACTCCAAAAAAAATAAAAAAAATAAACAGGCTTGCTCCCCAGGTCCGTAGCCCTCCCAGCCTACCGAAGACTGGTTTTGTCGGCCGCGACGACGCACATCCAGTAGGCGTCTGGCCGAGAACGCCGGGAGGCTGTCAATCACCCGGGGAAGTGACGGAGCCGGAAGAGACAGCGGCCTAGGGGACTGGGGCTTTTTCACGGCGGATAACCGTGGGACCGGTAGCCGGCGCTTGCTACCAGGAGGTCGTTGGGGCTTGGAACCAGGAGGCAGCTGCTGGGGCTCAGGAGGACACTGGGGCTCAGGGCCAGGAGACAACTGCTGCTGGGGCTTAGGACCAGGAGACAACTGGGGCTGGGACTCGGTACCAGGAGACAACTGGGGCTTGGACTCGGGACCAGGAGACAACTGGGGCTTGGACTCGGGACCAGGAGACAACTGGGGCTTGGACTCGGGACCTGGAGACAACCGGGACTTGGACTCGGGACCTGGAGACAACTGGCGCTGGAGCTCAGGGCCAGGAGGAAGCTGCTGCTGGCGCTGGAGCTCAGGACCAGGATACAGCTGGAGCTTGGGACTAGGAGACAACTGGCGCTGGAGCTCAGGGCCAGGAGGAAGCTGCTGCTGGCGCTCAGGGCCAGGATACAGCTGGAGCTTGGGACTAGGAGACAACTGGCGCTGGAGCTCAGGGCCAGGAGGAAGCTGCTGCTGGCGCCGGAGCTCAGGGCCAGGATACAGCTGGGGCTTGGGACTAGGAGGCAACTGCTGCTGGCGCTGGGGCTCAGGGCAAGGAGACAGCTGTTGCTGGGGCTTGAGACTGGGAGGCAACTGGGGCTGGCGCTGGGGCTCAAGGCCAGGAGGAAATTGTTGCTGGAGCTTGAGGCTGGGAGGCAACTGGGGCTGGCGCTGGGGCTCAGGGCCAGGAGGAAATTGTTGCTGGGGCTTGAGGCTAGGAGGCAACTGGGGCTTGGGCCTTTTCCCGGGGGAGTCCAGCTGAACTGGTAGCCGGCGCTTGCGGCCAGGAGTTCGCTGGGGCTTGGGAATAGGTGACCGCAGTTGCAGCGGAGCTGGTGGCCACGAGACTGCGGCTGCAGCGGGTGTTGGTGGCCACAAGGCTGCAGTTGCAGCGGGGGTTGGCGCCGGGAGGAAAAAAGTCTGAGGTGAAGAAGGCGACGGAGAAGCGGGGAAGAGAGAGAGAGACGCCGAGGGCGAGCGACGGTCGCGCTCGATGTGAGCCGCCAAAAGCCCCTCGATGTACTTCACATTCTCTTGAATGGAAGTAAATGGTGCTGCGGTTGCAGCCGGGGCTGGCGCCAAGAGGGAAACCGAGGACGAGCGGAGGTTGCGCCCATTATCCTCGAGGATAGCCAATATTCCCCGCATCCATGCCGAGGGTCTCCTGTCTGCTGGGTCCATCTTGGCTAGTTCGTACTGTTACGGTTACGAGATTTAGGACCCAAACGCAAGACACGGGAAACCAACAGGGTGCGGGTACAAAAGGATTTATTGTCCAAGTTAGGTACAAGCAAGGGCAAGGCAGGCGAGTAGTCCAGTAGGCAGTCAGAGAGACGTAGTCCAGTGGGTGGTCGGGCAGGCGAGGTTCGGCAACGAGGAAGGCAGGCAGGCAGGAACTAGGAGCAGGAACGGGAACGAGAGCGGGAACATGAACGGGAGCGGAACCCGTAACAAGAACGGGAGTGGGACCCGAAACAAGAAGTGGCACGGACGTAGTTACCATGAGAGGTAATACAACATACGAACTAGCACTGGCTCTGTGGGGAGCCAGTGCTTAAGTACAGAGGGGGTGATTGGTGATTGTTGGCAGGAGTGGGGAGCGGAGTGCACGTGGTGGCTAATTGACGGGGAATAAACAAAGGACCACATAGTGAAATAGAGGCTGGGTGCCACTAGATGGCGGAAATGGACCGAAACGAAGAGGGTCACGTTACACTTTCCTGGACAGCGTTCCTCAGCTGGATGCTCGCCCTCTCTCCGAGCGCCATGCTTGTTGGCGAGAGCTATGCATTTCATACAGTTCAAGCACCGTCCCCCACCCTTTATGGGGGTGGTGGAGACAAGGCTGCAGGACCCAGAGGCGAG
Organism: Lota lota; assembly: GCA_026745465.1. Taxonomy (NCBI): domain Eukaryota; kingdom Metazoa; phylum Chordata; class Actinopteri; order Gadiformes; family Lotidae; genus Lota; species Lota lota. The sequence continues at coordinate 1,121,697 of JACYXH010000177.1, read as the reverse complement.
CACAACTCTGGCAGCGGAGGTGGCCCGTCTCTTGGGGAAGGGGGCTGTCTCTTCCGTCCCCCCCTCGAGTCATGCCTGGGGTTTTACTCCCGCTACTTCCTGGTTCCCAAGAAGTCAGGGGAGATAAGACCCATTCTGGATCTTCGCGTCTTCAACAAATTTGTTGCCGCGAGGAAATTCAGGATGCTCACCACCAGAGCATTGCTCTGGTGTGTGAGAGAGGGCGACTGGTTCACAACCCTGGATCTCAAGGATGCTTACTTCCACGTCCGCATTCTCCAGGCTCACAGGAAATTTCTCTGCTTCGCCTTTATGGGCGTGGCGTACGAGTACCAGTGCCTGCCGTTCGGTTACTCCCTGAACCCGCGCACTTTCTCGAAGTGTGTAGAGGCAGCGCTGGGGCCGCTCAGGCGTCAAGGAAAGAGAGTTATTTTTTACCTCGACGACCTACTGATTCTGAGCGACTCAGTGGAAGAGACGCCATGACGGTGATAAATCATCTCTCCTCGTTGGGTTTCGCCATCAACTGGGTGAAGAGCTCCCCACTCCCCAGCCTCAGGCTAGTCTATTTGGGGCTTTACCTAGACTCCGTCACGTTCACTGCAACGCTCTCGCCTCCTCGGCGAGAGTGGCTGACGCTCCCCACTCCACACATAAATGTGCTGGAGCTCACCACGGTGAGGAAAGTGCTTGTACATTTCTCTCACCTGGGGCATGGCCGCCACGTTCTGATCCGAACAGACAGCGTGTCAGCGGCGGCTTACATAAACAAACAAGGGGGAGTGCGCTCCGCTGCTCTCCACCGAGCAGCAGTCGAGCTCTGGCTGTGGGCTCATCAGAACTTGCTCAGCCTGAGAGCCCTGCATATCTCGGGCGCCCTGAACTTTGGGGCGGACCTCATGTCTCACGGTGGTCCCCGCCGAGACGAGTGGCGGTTACATCCCGACATTGTCAGACTGATCTGGCAGAGGTTTGGGATGGCTCAGGTGGACCTTTTTGCATCCAGAGAGAACACCCACTGCAGTCTGTGGTTCTCTCTGAGCCCTTAGAATATTCCCATGTTGGGGATGGCACATGCACTGTGGCCGCGGGCTCTCTTATATGCGTTCCCGCCGCTTCAACTGATCCATCCTCTCCTGGAGCGGGTCAGGCAGGAGGGATTGTCCCTCATTCTAGTGGCCCCGGAGAACCGCTCAGCTCTGTGGTTCCCAGAGCTAGCAGCGCTCTCTTGCACGGAGCCGTGGCCGGTACCGATCAGACCGGACGTGCTTTCACAGGCGCACGGGACGGTGCACCAGCCGCCCGATGTGGCGGGTCGGTTCTTGGTTTGGCTTCTGAGAGGTTGATTCTACAAGGCAGAGGTCTGCCAGCAGCAGTTATCAACACTATTCAGAGTACTCACGCGCCTTCCACTTCCTCCCTTTACGCGGCGAAGTGGGGCGCTTTCTCTACGTAGTGTGACCTCAACTACGTTGTCCCATCTCTCTGTGAGGTGGGAAACGTGGTTGGGTTCCTTCAGTGTTTGCTGGAGAAAGGTTTGGCTTTCTCCACTATCAAAGTCTATGCGGCAGCCGTTTCGGATGGCCACGCAGGATATGACGGAAAACCGGTTTTCAGTCACCCACTGGTCAAGAGATTCTTGCGTGGGGTTAGATGTATTAAACCTGTTTCTCGTGTGCTTACACCACGTTGGGATCTTCCCACCGTGTTGCGTGGTTTATCCAAGGACCCTTTCGAGCCTCTGTCTCAAGTCCCTTTGGATGTCCTTTCCTTTAAAACGGCGCTCTTGTTGGCTTTGGTTTCTGCCAAATGTCGGTGAGTTGGCCACGCTGTCTGTCAGCCCGAGCTGCTTGTTATTGAACGAGGACAGCTCCTTCGCGCTGCTTAGACCCAAACCTGCGTTCTTTCCCAAGAACATTATCAGCTCTTTTCGGTCAAGGGATATTGTGCCTAAGGCTTTTCACCCCCCGCCTCATACTAGTGAGGCGGAGGCGGAGTTGCATCTCCTGTGCCCGGTGCGGGCATTGGCAATGTACGTTAAACGCTCGGCGGCATTCCGTTCCACTCAACAGTTGTTTGTGTGTTATAGCGACGCTGCCAAGGGCCACACTCTTTCAAAACAGCGTCTGTCTCGCTGGATATGTGAGGGTGTCTGCTTAGCCGACACTCGGCAGGGCTTAGCGTCACCATTGGGTGCTAGAGCTCACTCTGTACAGGGGATGTCCGCTTCGACGGCCCTATTCAAAGGGGTTTTGGTGGAGGACATTTGCGCGGCTGCATCATGGTCGTCCCCCGGTCCTTTTATCCGTTTTTACATGTTGGACATGTCCAGGGGCTCACTCGGCCACTCTGTGCTGGAGTCGGGGGCCCTTTCTACGGATTGGATATTGGTTTGTCGCTCAGAGCTGTTACACTCGTGACGTCACTCTTCGCTTAGCTTCTTTTCTCTCTCCCTGCTGTCACCCGGTGGTGTTCTAGCGTGGGCACTGAGCTCAGGAGTGACCGGTTATTATTGCTTTGATTACGGTGCGTAACCGGCGTTTTAATATCCTGTCTTCTAATCATTTAACATTGCCAGCAGGTTCCTCCTGCCGCCTCTCTTGGGAGCAGCTGTGTGAAGGGCCTTATTGCTCGTTGCTATTGGTAGCTTGATTTTTCTTTCCTAGCTCCGCCCCCATGGTAGCGGACGTAGGAGAGGCCTTGTTGCTCTGCATTTCCCTTTTTATCTTGGTTCTATGAAATACGGGTTGAGTCAGAGTTACAGACTCACTCTATTCTCTTGATCATCGCTTTGCGTGTTCTTAAGAGAATTAAGGGTTTCTTAATTAGCTGTTGTGTTTTGCACATCTTCGGCTTTTTGAGTCTGATGTGCCCTGTGACTTAGGTCTTTATTTTTCTGACTTGGGTCCAGCAGGAGTACATTTTTCGGGCTCCACTCGCAGCTTCACCTTAGCCCATAAGGCGAAGCCTAGACGGCGTAGCCTACATGAAATAGAACGATAGTTATGTTATTATAACTCTAGTTCTATGATTGTAGGTGTAGCCGTCTAGTTTCCCACCTGCTGTACCCTCCAAATGCTGAAAGAGTAGCAGGGAGGACGAGCGCAGCTGTTTTTTTTAACTGATTAGAATACATCCTAAGCAGTCACTTCTGAATCAAATTGAAGTGCTCGGATCCAGTTGTATGAATGTACGTAGAACTCGACAAATTTAACTTTTTCACCACTGAGCCAGTCCGTTGCAACCGGTGGGTCGAAGCAATAAAATATCCACAGTTCGATGGAGCCCGTAAACATTTGTTTGGAATACAATGGATGTCAACGGCTCGCCAACTTCCCACTTTCGGAACGAGCTTCCACCACGAGAGGGAGTGAGTTGAACAAAAATCATGGCTGATTTACATCTTGACTTAGACAATGTCAACAATTAACCAAGGGTCTTAGTAAACCAGCCAAATCCATTAAGAAAAATTATACGTAACAGATCAACCCGAGTTGCCATCTTGCACAGAGCATTTGGTCACCACCGAGATTAGCGTGTACTACGTTCATGTAACAAGAGGGCACACTAGCAGAAGGACTCTCTCACTCTCTATGTTGGTGAGAGAAAGAATGACAAAGCTCTTTGCAAAAGAGAAACTGCTGAATGGTATTTTAGAGACAAACCTCTGAAGTCATCCCGATTTTCAGAATGACATTACAGTCGAGTACACAAACTAGCTGCTGTGTACTGTGCCCAATAGGCATCACCGTTTTAGTGATAGACCTTGGCAAACACTTCCTTTGATACAGGCGATATAGGCGATGTGGTTTGGCCACAAACACAGCATGCAAATGCATACAGGACTCATGAAGGCTGTAATCTGATATTGAAACTATACAAACCAGAGGGTACCTTGAAAAATGCAGCCTCAGATAGAGAGTTACAACCTCTCTCCCCCACTCTCTCTCTCTCTCTCTCTCTCTCTCTCTCTCTCTCTCACACACACACACACACACACACACACACACACACACACACACACACACACACACAAGGGATAGACAAAGATTTGAGGTTAAAGGTTTTCTGCTGATCTCACATCAACATTGGACACAAGTCTTAACTGGATACCACTCAAAACAATGTAGTGTAAGAGTTAAATACAATTGAATAGGATTGATCCTGTCCTGGTCTTAAAGTCACTTATTAGATTTAAAGCAGTGAACAGAAAATATATACAGCCACGTGGAATCCAGCAGACCAGTTATCACAACAGAAACAAATCTCTTCTCTTCTTTGCCCTGGGAGGTAAAAAGGTAACAGCTCAATGCATCTGTGCATGTCCCTTTCTCCATCTGTCCATCTACCCCCTGTGTGCGTGCCTTAGTGACCCTGTACATCCCAACTGGCCAATCAGATCCTGCAACTCTGTTGAACGGTGAATAATATCGAAGCCAGCTCAGTTGGCAAGGGGAGCATGGGAAGCCAGGTCTTTTCACAAATATGTTTGACAAGAGTATGATTCTGGCCGGTAAAATGGAGTTGTGGATTTAGTTTAGTGGTGTATATGTATGTACATATTATGGGGTCTGATTTTGTCTTAGCTGTTACACATCAACAAAATAATATGGTAGGTTATAGTTATATCGTTTGGTAGGGCTTTACCATGGCTGATATACCTCCAGGTTATAGTTTCCCTTACTGCTCAAGACATGCAGTATGTGTGTAAGAGCGAGTGAGTGAGAGTGTGAGTTTGTGTGTGTGTCCTGCATCAGATTGCCCTCCCATTCAAGGTGTCACAGTGACTTGTGACAGTTGTAAAAAGGTTGAAATTATCACGGTCACAGTTCTCTTCTCTGTAGCCTTATGTTGGTGCACTGCAGGTCTGCATGTAATTTTTCATTAATTTCCAATGCAACGCAGCGTTTGCTTGTAACTTTAGTTGTGTACCAAAACATTTCAGCTGCATTTATTACCAGTATATGATCGTAGCTTAAGCACAGAAACATTACTTAAATGGAATAATATCATCATTCTTTTTTCATATATTCAAAAAAAGGAAATATGAGTGTTGTTGCTTTGATGAACAAGATAAGATCGCACACCAACATTTAATTGAGGACTGAATTGTTTGTCTTCTTGAAAGCACATTGTTGTCCGTCCATCGTTTGAGTGAATGACACGGTTAATAGGTGAAGTTGATTGGATGAATCTTCTAGAAGAGTGCAGATTTTGCGTTCTGAGGCCTGTTGATGTACCCTCGGCTTAGTTAAAAAAGTGGAAAACAATGTTTTTTAATACCCTTTAGACTATTGGTTGAGACAGAATTTGGCACAGTCCATCTCAGAAAAAGGGAGAAACTAGCATATCTCAGCATATGTAAGAGAGCACAAACACAGCTTGACAGATATTCTGGGTAGACTCACCGTGTTTTCAACCCAAATGGTATTCAGCAGGTCAAAAGGCAGCTGTCTACATCTTAGTCCCACCCCTATACCTTTACCTTACTATCACACATGATCTCTTTACCTTTCTTAATCACCGTTATTAACTCTGAGTTTCTCTCTAATTTATATACTGAGAGTGTTGTTGGTGGTGATAAGAGTGCACGCTGTTGCCAATTGCCCTGGATGACCATTTTTCTCTCCATCTAAGTGAGTTATTTTGTTTTCAGCAAATACACACAACCATTAACACATCAAACACCTACCTACAGTCTTAAACTGTAAAACATTTGCATAAAATTATATTCATTCAAATTAGTGTTTCAGGACATTGAAGGACACAAATACAAATATGCTGTCACACACACACACACACACACACACACACCTCATCCTGACCCTTGGATGAGACCTAGCTAGAGCCAGTCTGCCAGACTGTTGAAATCATTAAACGTTAATGACTTGGAGGTGGCACTCCAATTATTCCGTAAACTGTCTAAATTTAATCGTTATTGCGACACAATTCCCTTCTCTCTTTAAACGTTTGCGGTGCATTCTTTATATTACAGATTCTTTAGGCATCTTTACTGAATCTATTTCAAAATTGAATTTGTTCAGGAAGAATAGAGGATAGAGGATAGAAGAATAGCTGAGGCCCAAGGGAAAGCACTAGAAATGCTTTATTGAAATCATATACCAGCTTTCATTTTATACCTGCCTGGAATATTATTTTATTCATCATTGACAATGATTTTAATATTAACATTTTTATAAACAAAATAATAAATAACTTTCCATAGAGTTTCTTCTATTATTAAAAAATAAAACAAATTTCAACTAATTAACTATTTAATACATTAATAAATGTATTTAAACATTATTTTCAATAATAGAAACAGTAGACTTCAGAATACTGAAATGGGATCCAGGGTTCATTAAATACCATGATACCAAATATCCCTTTTGTTAATTACTATGTTATGTGACAATATATGCCCTTGCTGAAAGTTCATGGTGTCACTAAGTCCAAAAAATAATAAATAGTCGACATTATTGTTGTTGTTACTATTATTATTGTTTGTTTTCTCCTTTAATAGTTGCCTGAAAAAGTCCCAACAGCTCCACCGTGATTTGGTCTTAAAATAGGAATGTCTTACACACACATATGGGACTCCTAGAATGCCTTTGCAGGAAGGTTAAGGTTATTTAAAATGGATCCAATTCTCTTGTGGGTTGAAGTGTTTTGAATCTCAAACCAAATGCCTTCCAAAGGTGAAACTACTTTAAGGTGAAAATAGCAGTGAGGACATTGTAAGGGGCACTCATTAATTGGTCAATATTTGTAGATGCTTCCATACATCTATCATATGGTATATAATGTGTGTTGAACATCTCAAAACTATGCTTCTTATTCAATACTGGGAATGCAGATGATGTAATGCCGAGCTGGCCAGTGGTGGGGTTACGGTTATGGGCCAGTTACACAGGTATTTAGAGATCTTTACCATGATGTCTTATCCACATATTTCCCAACTGTCCCAACCGTCCATTTGCCTCATCTTGTCTTTCTCTCCAATTCTGGTGTCCCCCGAGTCATTGTCCCTTCTGATATGTGATTTCTGCTCTCTTAGTTTTTCCCATCCATTTTTCCCTCCACTGTCCATTTGTGTCTTGTCTCTCTTTATCCTCCTTACTTTCTCTTCTCCTATGCTAGCATTGGTAATTACATTAACATGCTATATACAATTGGCTGTGAAATATAGTTTAAGTGATACTGAGAGCTGTGTGTGTATGTGTGTGTGTGTGTGTGTGTGTGTGTGTGTGTGTGTGTGTGTGTGTGTGTGTGTGTGTGTGTGTGTGTGTGTGTACTGTATATGTGACACTGATGATGGAGAGGCTGTCTGTGTTTTTAATAAACACAACACTGCCAAGCGCCCTGCACTAACTGCCTTAGCATCGAATGATCAAACACACACACACACACACACACACACACACACACACACACACACACACACACACCACAAACACGTCTGCCAAGACTAGGCTAAAACTTGCGGAAAATTTATGTACAAATAATTACTTTTTAATAGTCAGTAATGCAATTTCCTGCCAAAGAAATATTCAAATTCAGGCAGTCCAGTATATTATGTGCCTGGAGCCACGGATGTGACTCTGAGAAAGTATGCACAGAAAAAGACAAATTATTATTTGTGTGATAATAATTATTTTACCCCTTGTCATTGTCAGGGGAAATGGGAGGTAATTCCTTTGTCTCTGTCAGGGTTTCTTCCTCTTGCTCTCAATGTAGCATTAAACATCTATCTTAAAAGGCATAACTATGCCTAAAACTGGGCTATTTGTTAAAAATCTTTTTTACCATTTTCCCAATTGGAAACATCATTCATGTCATGTGAGGTATCTCTACATCATGCAAAAAACATTCATGTCATTTATGTGAGCTCACTTTACATCATGTAAATCATGTCATTCATGTGAGGTAACTCTACATCATGTGCAAAAGGTATGTGCAGGACTGTCTAAATATCGAATTATCTTCTGTAAATTATAAAGAATAAACATAAAAATGAAAGTCAACAACACATTCTTGCTAATATTAATCAGCAACTTAAAGAAAACATTTAAAAATCTTGCCGTCTCGATGCCATCTACACATCTCTCTCTCTCACTCTCTGTCCATCTGCCGTGCTGAAGAAGGGCAATGAAAAGAGAATAATATTATGAGGGAGGTTCAGTGGGAAAATGGGGTTATGCAGGGACAACACTGCAAAACCACAGCATAGAAAGGAAAACAAGCCATGCATGCAGTTTAAACTAGCCATGCATGCATTTGAGAGGATGAGGGAAGGAGATGGAGAGGAGGGCATCAGGAGGATTTTAAAGGAGTAAAGAGAGAAATACTTAGAAAGTAGGCTGAGAGAGGTTCATATATTTAAAGTGGTGTACGCAAGTTAACAGTCCCCACAGCAAGAACAATAAAATTGCTTTGTACAAAGAATTTGACAAAGCAATATCCGAAACATGTAACGGAAATGGATATCCTCCTACCAGAAGTGCCTCCCTCTCTCTCTGCACTTTCTGCTAAACCCATGTAACTAAAAGTCCCGCCCTCTCTCTGGCCTCTTTCTGCTAAACAAATGTAATGAAAGTCCCGGCCTCTATCTGGCCAATAATGCCCATTTGGAGCATCTCGACCAGGCGTTCTGTAGTGAGATGAGAACACTGGGGAACAGGGTTACATGGAAAGGGGAGATGACAAAGGACAAGGGTGTGTCTATGATCAGTACCAACTTCAATAGAGCAAACGTATATGTAGAGCAGTAAATTACAAATGGGAATTCGGATAAACAGGTGTTCATCGGAGCGTGTACTGTCACCAAACACTTTAGACAGGAGAAATGTGTGTGTTGATATACCATATTAGTTTGGATGGTTTTTCAAATAAATTTAATGACGTTGAACTTAATCTCACAAATAAAGGGCCTTTGGTGTAAAAGGCCTTACGTTGGTAGGATTGATATACTAGCTAATATCAAGGACTGAATGTCCCAAAAGTCTCCTCAGTGATTTATAAAATGTATTAATTTACTTGAAGACACACACACACGATTAGTGACTCTGAGACCAGCTCAGCACAGGACATCCTTTCCTGTGTGTGTGTGTGTGTGTGTGTGTGTGTGTGTGTGTGTGTGTGTGTGTGTGTGAATGTTTGAGTGAGGGAAAGAGCAAGAGTGTGTAAGTGTTTGCACTCGTGTGTGAGTGTGAGTGTGTGTGTCAGTGAATACACCTAAGTATGTGTGACAGGTTGATAATAGGACTCAGTGGTGGTATCGCTACCTCCCTGGAAACCGACATTATCTGAAAGCCTTGACGGAAAACACACATGCATGTGCTCTCTCACACACACACACACACACAATGGCTGTCCTGGGCAGAGAAGGCTAGTGTCAGACAGATAACTGCATGGAGAGATTAACACATTGGCAGGACACAGAAACACACACACACACACAGAAACAGAAACACACACACACGATTGGTGACTCTGAGACCAGCTCAGCAGAGGACATCCTTTCCTATACATCCTTCCACTTCACTGACAGTTGACCAAAATGCTCACTTACACACCCAGGACTTGTGCACGTATTCACACACACACACACACACACACACACAAACACACACACACACACACACACACACACACACAACCTCCAGGAGAAGTTGAGCTCTAGAAATTGGATGACACAATAGTGTGCTTCCCTGGCAACCAAACTAAACATGGACAGCACAGGGTAGAGTCAGAGTAAAATGAAAAGATAACGCAATTTGGATTGAGAGCAAACTAGTGAGATAATAATAGAGGGTAAAGGGGATTGTTGCTTCAGACATCGGAGAAATGCTTTGAAGGCAATGACAGCTTTCTTCTACCATTAGATTAAACGGTGCCTCAATCTGATCTACAACCGAAGAGGTGGCTTCGTAATAACAAGAAGCTATTACAGAGTTGTTGATAACAGAAGACCAGTGGTTATCTGGTCTGTTGGCTTTCAAGTGACTTATGAACTAACACTTTCCACAGCAGGAGAACGTTCACGGCAGTTTATCGACATGGTGTACGATTGATAGGTAATTTCAGGATTGGACTGAAGCATTTGAATTCCATTTGAATTGCAACAATTAAAGGGTTAAATTGTTGTGGTCAAGTCTCATGCTCACATTTAATTAATCATATTGACGTTCGCTTCAACCAATGTTGATATAGAAGCTCTTTGGCCTGAGCACATATGGAATATATTAATTGCCATGAAAAAAAATCATATCCAACACCCAGACTGCACACATACACATGCACAGCTAAAACTGTACACAAAAAAGAAGTACCTGCTGTTAATTCAGACGCTTTTGTCCAACACAGAAAAATACTGAAAAATGGAAGCAGCATTCAACAACATTTCTTTGTGGAAATAGTGGCTTTCTGCGCTGGGACATCTTCACCAAGTCAATACAAATGAGGTAAGAAGCAAAAGGGGGAGCAAGAACAAGAGTGAGAATGATAAAATAATAAAAGGGGTAACATTTTAAATAAAGCAATGAATGAGAAGGAAACAAACATTGAGCTTGAAGTGGAAAAACAGCTGCTGGAAGACAACAGGTCAGGGACAAAAAAGGAAGTTCCATGAAGGGAGGAGTTTGAAAGATGAAAACTATAAGCACAAACAGACTTCACATAGAAGGGGAACATATTTTAGCATGACAGAAATTTCTTCAAGATCTTTGGTAACGTAGTTTTGAACTGGTCGCCTGCATTCAATCTACTGTCCACTGGAGAAACACAAGCAGTCACTGCCTATATGTTAATGTTATCAGTGCTGTATGTGATATGTTCTAGAGAGGTCTGAGGGGTAATTATTATTGGCGCACACCTGTGGACCAGTACATAAGGCTACTATAACCTTAAGGTGCGCTCACACCAAAGCCGCAAATTTTGCTTGATGCTGAATCACATCATCGCTAACGTTTCTCGCGCAAGTGATTCAGCATCACGTGAAATTCGTGCCAAAGTTAAAATAGTTCAACTTGAGCGAACACGCAAATGAGGCGAATTTGCGTCGTTTGCGCAAATTGTGTCCTTCGTGCTGCGCTATTCGAGCCATTCGCATCTATTCGCATCTTTGCATTGACTTTGTATACACGTCATGCCAAAACTTTGCTTCGCTTTTGGTGTGAACGCACCTTCAGGGCGGTTCAAAATATTGTTTGCCTCCCAGGTTTTTACCTTGTGAAAGACAGTCACCACAGACTCCAATGGTAACGAATGGTAGGGAAGACGCACTGTGGAGCATATCATGCCATGCGACTATAACTAGACACACACGTCCGGCACAGGTGTGTGTGGTGGGGGGTGTGGGGGGGGCAACAACAAACAAGAGGGCAACAACAAACAATTGGCAGTCGGCAGAAGTCCATGAGCATGTTAGTCTGTTTTGCCGTGTGCTACCTGCCCTTTGTGTTGACCTCCCTTTCTTCCCTGGGAAGGGGGCTTGGTAAGCTTGGGGTACTCTGTAAATAGCACACACGAAGATAACCACTGTCTAGAGACACTAGTAGGCTTTTCACACATGAACTCCGGATCATCTCCGGAGAATCGGGTCCGGAGATGATCCGGAGTTTCATGCCCTTTCACACATGCAACACACAGTCGGAGATAAGCCGCATCAGATGTGTTCACACATATCAGAGATACTCCAGATACTTTAGGCGAGGGGTGGCACCTGGGTAGAAGGAGGCAGTGTAGGAGGCAGTAGGTGACGCAAAAAGTACACAGCGGTAGTCGCAGTGTTTTGTTTAAAACACGTTGAAGATCGCGGGTGAAACTTCCAACTCCGTAATGCTGACTCTTTTTGCGGTGATATCAATACTGCATTTATTTCGACCTATCTGCAATATCAAAAGAAGAGTGGAAAGCAGAAAGAAGATGGAATGCAAAATACAGGCAAGAAGAGAAAAGTACGAAGCAGCTGAACTCCGTGCTCCCGTTTCGCGCCAGTCGCATGATAGAAACGTCATCAATACGTCAGCAACACGCCCACTCGCTCGTTGCGAATTCTCTATCGCTCTCCAATTCTCCGGACTTTACACTAGTGGCCTCTGGCCGGGTAAACACGGGTAAACTCCGGAGGGGCGGATTCGGACATCAGTGTTCACACATACAGCCCCTGTATGATCCGGAGAATGTCCGGCTTACAGTGCATGTGTGAAAGTGTTATAGGTAAGCGGTGGATGCCACCCGTGTATGTTTTTGTTTTACTGTTGCTAGCTAGGCGAGTCAGGGTTTTGGTTATTTTCTTTCTGAGGAGCTCAGCTATTTAGTAGTAGTTTTGTTTTGCTAAGTTGGTTTCCTTTGGCTCCTGTAGACGGAAAACTGATGACAAAAGAAAATGTACTGTGTAGTAGACAAAAGTCAGCTTGAGTGCAGGGTTCGAAAACTCTGTAGTAGACAAGGTCATCTCGAGTGCAGGCTTCGAAAACTCAGACAATAAGACAAATGACTCATAACAAAAGTTAATCAGGTCTAACACCTGTGGAATACCACGATCGAAGCAGAAACAGCGTCCCACTAAGCGACGCATAACGGCGTCGCACCTGGAAGTGGAGACTTGCTCTCAACTTGGGCATGAAGAACCGGTACACCAGATACTGAGAAGAAGAACCGTCCCACCTGAAGGGCGGGAACTCAACACTTAAAAAAAAAAACTGGACACTGACATGTGTGTGTTAGCCCAGCGAGGCTCGAGCGAGCTTCGTTGTCTTTCCCTGCGTGGAGAGAACTCGGTACCGAGTAGCTGATAGACCTGTAATATCGTTCTTGTATTATTCTATTGATAGACCTTGTTTTATACTTATTAAAATCACGGGAATCGTCAACTCAATTGAAGTGTTGAACTCAATTCTTACTTAGGAGGGTTCCATATAATTAAAAGCCAACTCGGTCATTTTACTAGACAACACTCCACTATCGGTCCCCTTACCCTTCCTTTTGTGTTTCCCCCACAATAAATATCTTTTTACTTTTCAGTTGTGTCTCTTCAATGTTTTCCATCTCTGGTTGTCGTGTTGGTTCTTTTACCCCTTAGACCCTTTAAAGGAACGTACGCTGCCGAAACCCAATTTCTGTGGTATTATTGCCAATGAGCTATGAACGTCAATATAAGGAGCCATAACAACGTGAACATGACTAGAAGAACATTAAACTAAAACATGGATAGTACAATCTTAATGACAGCTTTGACAAGGCAAAAGCCTAAACATGTAACGAAACGGGGAGGGATTCTTTCGCCTCCTTCTCTCGGCGCAAGAATATGCCGCCTCACCACATGGTGACATCGCCACTTATGGCTGTGGTCGGAGCATAATGTAGGCCTATACTCTCTTTTTCCAGTGCATATCCCTGAGGAGTTCAAACACGAAGGAGTTTGCTGACAAGAGGGAACCCCCAGGCCAGCCAGTTTGCCAACACACTTGCTGTATGATTTATTACAGCAATAGAAGGTTGGATATGGACCATCTGCACTTTAACAACTACTGTTGCCTGAGTAGAGATGTTACCTCTTCTATGGTGCTATGTCTTTTGAGGCGCTCAGTTTCAAAAAGCTCTTTGGCAGCTTTGATCTCTAAGCTTTGACTCCAGCGTTAGTTACCGTGTCAGAGCCATTCAAGTTATAGAACTGGTCCTTACTCACATAACCATGGTTACTATAATGCAACCAAGACGTTTTCCTGAGAACTTTTAATACTAGCATGTCTTCTTTTAGGGACTGTTTATCAGTTTCGTAAATATTGTGAGAATCTGAGCATTTGGAATGTTTTTAGGAATGCCTTTTGAATAATGAACATGATGAAAACAGCAAAATAACATCTAATTAAAACAACTGAAACACGCACACTCATTCTCAAGACTTCATCTGGAGCAAGGGCTCCAGATGTGGTCTGGGTTTTATTCTAAGCTGCCATGTTGCTATCCTGGCAGCTAGCAACCCTGGCAGGGTAGCAACAGAAAAGCCAGTGCTGTTTAAGCACTACACTCAGTCATTGCGCCATGTCCCTGTCCTTGCGGCAAGTATTAAAATAAAAACACCCTTTCTTTGTATGTCACTCTCACAAAAATCTGTGGCACTGAAAATTTTCATGGGTTCTGCAGTATATTGGATATACTAACTATTAACTGGACTGCCACAGACTTTGCTCATGACTCATTTATTGAGAACCCGAAAACCGTGGGTCTCCTGCATAGCGACTGCATCAACTGGCTACCTCAGGGTAGAGAGCGGTAGGTTACTGTACCCAGCAATGGCACTACTGCCCTTAGTGGTCAGATGTAAGTATCCCACTCAACAACAGGTTCCTTGATTTTGTTGTGGCTACACCTGCCGACTTGGCACCGGGTTGTCTTGCGGGGATTGTGGAGTATGCTACAAGGTACTAGCTTATAACCAAGCAAGCCTCAAGTATGATCAGCTAATTTAAATAATTATTCTTATTATCATTACCGCCTTCAATAATTCATGTTTGTCTCTGTCATCCTCATAGGAATTGCGTGTTGAAAACACAGGAGCGATTATCGGGATGGAATTAGTTGCAACCTCGTTGGCTCAATGCACTAATGCTCTCATTATGTAAATGCAGGTGGCCAATTTTCCAACTAAGCGTCAGCTGTGCATGTTCAGCCACGCGGGAGCACGTCAGAGGGAGGAAGCCAGGCAGAGGAGGTAAACAAAGCACGGTGCATGTGCCTTCCAAAGCATCTGCATGACGTTGCTCGGCAGAGAGAAGTTACAGGGGGAAGAAAACAAAGGTTGTATTATTTGTGGACCAAAGAAACATGGTGGTTTCTGTTGGGCATGCCGTTAAGCCCTAGCGGTGGTATGGTAGCAGGCAGCTTGTATCGGGTGTAGTGTACAGAAAACAAGACCCAGGTTCAATGAATAAGCCCACAAAAGGCAGGATTTACTAGTAACCATTCACAAGGCAAGATACACCGGCAGCATTTCCCCTGCCAATCGCCCCCCCCCCCCAACTAAACTAAACTCTCTCTCTAAATTGATATATCTTTTTACTTTTAGAAGTACCTACATGGTGACAAGAGAATAACCTTTACTAAATAATTACTCCTTTAAGCAAGTTCTTATCCTGGGTCCAGATTGCAATTCAATGAATAAATAATGGTGTGTGATAATGAAGGCAAGTAGGTTGACAACCTATCGCCCTGCTGTCAGACTGTTACACTTAAACAACACTTTAAACAAAGCATCTCATCAGGTGTAGTTATGTTTCATTAACACCTGTCACCCAGCCCTGCGCACACAAACACACTAACACCTAATGTTACCTATGGGGATTCCCTTGTGTGTATCTGTAGTGTGTATCTGTTGATATATATGTTTAACAATTAGCTGTGATTCTAAATGAATGGCTCAGTCCAAATGACACCAGTGGGATGTACATGCAGTTATCGTACACCTTTACAGCTCTCCGCAGGAACCCATCAGGCCCATCAGCTTCAATATCCCCACTTACTGACATGTTTACACAAATATGAACGCCCAAGCATGCGCCCAACTTAACCACCTAACCACCCACCCACCGTCACACCTACACCTACACCCACACCCACACCCACATGCACACACAATTTGAATTCCCCAGCACCGCGCTGTAGCTCTGCCCGCTCCCACAATGCATTTCCATTAATAATCAAACAGAAGAGAGGTTGAGCGTATGAAAAGTTTTCCAGAGAAAGAGCGAACAGAAAGAAGCAGAGAGAAATAGCACACAAACAGTAACTGACAGTAGAGACGGAGAAGCGAGAGAAGCTGCCACACTTCAGGTGGTCAGATCTTCAAAAGCAATCCAACATTAATACACAGGGGGGCCTATAGGCATTTCTGTTCCTCGACATTTGATTTGAATAAAGACCGACTTGTAAACCAAACAAAATAGCTTCAGCCGAGTCATTCTGTAAAACTCAATTTGTTGAAGATCAAAACTCTGCGCTGTCGCTGCTGTGCGTTAAACTCCCAAAGGAGCCCTAAACGCTAAGATAGCTGGGCCCTTGATGCGATAGGTTTGGATTAAAATATAGCTGACAGACGGAATACAAAACAATATCTGTGTCTGGCTGCGGGGGGGGGCGGCGCATCCGGCAGATTGTCGCACACACTTTGACGCGCTGAACATCAGCATCCAACACCAGAATGTTTATGAATTTCTATTTCGCCACATGCCTGTGAAACCTCTGCATGGTTTAATATATGTTAGCAAGTTTGTGTGTGGGATTGGGGGGTGGGGGTGGGGGGGGGGGGGGGGGTATTCTAGGCAATATGTAAGAGAAGCGTTCTTGATGTACAAGTGTTTTTATGTGTGCACGTGTGTCAACATGCAGGCATCACACCTTCTCAGTTTGATTGGCACGATATTGTTTTTAGTCATCTGCTAGAAAGTGATGACATAGACACACATATGCATATGTATGCATGCATACACACATATTGTGATGTGTGTGTGTTGGTGTGTGTGTGTTTAGAGGTGGGGGTGTACGTTATAAAGGAATATAATATATATTATATTATATTTCTACGATGTCTGAATAATATTATAATGTTCTTTTAATCTAAAAAACGATTTACCTTTTTTCTGTCCACACAGATAATTTGCTAATGTAATGTTACAAACTTGTTACGTGACTATCAGTGGCTCTTTGACTGAATTTACTCAGTCTGTGTTTGTATTTGCTCTTTCCCTCCCAATCTTTGTCACCATCTTAACTCTGCCTCTCTAAAGCCCTTATGCTTCCCATTTTCACTTGAACAGCCGCAATGTTACGCGCCAATTGAGACAGATTTCTCTGGCATCCTAACGATGAAGACTTACGCGTGTGTCATTATGCATACTCAACCCCTACCTACTTCTTCTCTATGAATGGGGTTATTTGTTCTGTATTTTTTCCACTAGAGTTAACTAATTGCTTTTCAGGACCTGATCTTGGGCCCCCCGCGGCCATGGATGGTCTCGGGTGATTACATCTCTTTTGTAAATCGGCACCTGAGAACATCCGCAACGCCGTGTTTGGGCAACCTGGCGATGTACGTGAATCCCTCATTCTTCCATTAGATGTCACACAGCATAGCACACCACCCTAGGGATACATTATGTGTTTGTGTGCACGGACATATTAGCTGCATGGCTTTTTGTGTGCGTTTGCGTGTGCGTGTGTATGGGTGTGAGTGTGTGTGTGCATATGTGTGTGTGTGTGTGTGTGTGTGTGTGTGTGTGTGTGTGTGTGTGGGTGTGTGTTTGATAAATAATATGGTACTGTCATATAGGGAGCTGCTGTAACCTTTATGCCTCTCTTTATTCTGTCACTTTCCATAAAGACACACCTCCATCACTTGTGGGAGGGGAGTGGGGGTAGAGCGGATGGGGGGGGGGGGGGGGGTGTGTGAAGGGAAACAATGAAGCAGAAGAAGAGAAGAAAGAAATGAGAAGGGGAAGAAACCGAGACGAAGGTGAGAAGAGAACAGAAGGTTTGCGAGGAGATTGGGTCGACATGTCAGAACGGTTGAACATGCCAAATATGGAAAAAATGGAAAGAATAGAGAGTGAAAGAAAGAGAGTGCAAATGATGGAGATGAGGTTTGCTGCTGAAAGGAATACTGGCGGGGGGAGGAGTTGGAGTGTTTGCGTGAATTATATACTCTTGTGTAACGTCACGTTGAAATGTTCCAACTTTTGTTGGCTGCGGTTCCCCTGGCTAGTGGGCAGAGTGCTCCTGCTGTTATGCTGTTTGGACCCTATTGAGGGGATGAGGCCATGTTCCTGTTGTCCCAATGATGGACTCCAGGTTTCCATCCATCCTTCATCCTTCTTGGAGGAAATACGCAAACACGCACACAGCACACAGCATGCACATGGACACACGGACACACACACGCACACAAAGCTGGGCAACTCTTCGATATTGATAAACACAGCCCTGGATGTTTTAGTGGAAGCTAGACTTGAATAGTCTTCATAGAAGCCGAAATTCAGCAGAATCACTACCTAGCTCTATTTGAATTGCAGGCCAAGGTAACTGTGGACCAAATTATTTGAGACACATAGTACTAATCTTTATTAAATACAAATAGGAGAATATGCCTGCAAAGCAATAACATAATTTATAACTATGAAGTGCTTCAATATCCTATAAAAAACACAATTATTACGAGACTATATTGGTGAAAAGAACCTTTGTCTGTTTGGGTTTCTCTGTGTCTCTTGTCAGTGGGGTACTACCTATATCATTTTACTTCTCTCTCTCTTTGCGGTTATCTGTGGTGGTGGGCCCTTTAATTGCCTATCATGGGCATCATTAATGGGCATGGGCATGGGCATGGGCATGGGCATCATTTAATTGCCTATCATGGGCAGACTGTATTGTGTTTCATTTGTGGATGTGTCTGTGTGTGTGTGTGTGTGGGGGGGGGGAGCGTCAACATCATATCTGTGTTCCATTTCAATCTGTATCATACAAAATTATAATAAATTCTACAAGAAACAGAAGAAGATAGGAAGGGAAAGATTGAACTGAGGCAAGATAGAGCATGTTGAAATCCTAAGAAAATGCTTAAAAATAAGAGAACATCAAAAGAATGAAACACGTAGTGCAGTGTTGATTGCTATATTGGTTGATTATTTGCTTTCAGAATTAAAACCCTTTGATATTTATTTATTTTCTATTGAGACTGTATTCCCAATTACCATGAACATAATCAATCCCCTGCGATGATGATTAGACTGCATAGCTATAATAGCTAAACTATCTGGATCTGCCCTATTCGTTTAACTCCACCATGCAACGACATACATCCACAGCAAACAGTTTTTCATGTACACAAACATTTTTCGCAGTCAACCACATCCTCTCTTGCTTTTACCAAATATTTTCCCTGGCCAAAGACTTCTAAATCAAAACCTATCCCACCCTGACCCAGAAACAAAACCAGGATGTAATGTCATAACGTCTGCAATCACAAGTTGTTGTTTTGTGACATGAATACGGCAGTAGCTATATAGGACAAAACACAACTGTGGCCCCTCTAGTATTTATTACATAGGACTAGTTAACAGTCAGAAAGAGCAGCAGCCAATTACATTTTGTGCTGCTTCACTTCTAATAGGAGTCCCCATGTGTGTAAGAAAGTAATTTTAAAAGTCCTGCAATGCAAGCCACAAAATTGCTGTAACCTTAGCAACTAGGATCTCTGTATCATATGACCTGAAAGACACTGATAGCCTTCAACTCAACAGAGGCAACTAGGGTTATCTATGAAGCCTTTGTGCAGCTCTGCACCGTCTTCTCCCCTGAGACCACCCTCCACTGTATGACTGCAGTCCTTCTCACATCTTCCTAGAAGAAGACTCGACACATTCCTTGTCCCCTCGTCCCTTGCTTAACCTTTGTGAAAAGGTTAAGCAAATGCAATATTTACAGGTTCATAAAAGTAAAGAAACGGCATTGATGCAACTGAGTGCTGAGCTGCTGAGTGTCTGCAGTTGTGTGTCATATATTCTTTATTCAAAATAATGTTGGTTCCTTGTCAGGGGGCACCCCTGTGTGTGTGCGTGTGTGTGTGTGTTATCTAAATGATTATCTCAGTAGCAGATCATACTAAAATAAAATAAATACACAATGAAAAACACTTTGCCATGCTGTTCATAATTGAAAGGATAACTTCTGGATTTTTAATCTTTCCCATCATTTTGGGTCTATGGGACTAATGCCGATACTGAAATTGTTTCAGTATTGAGTGAGAATGCTGCAGTAGTCATCCACAAAATGTGCAATGTGACAGCGCACCGTCAATGTATTTCCTATAAAAGTCCTTGTTTTTAACAATAACAAACTCAGATTGTAATTACAACTGTCATACAACATTATGGAAAGGATCTCTACAGAAAAATACAAATTTTGTCTTTACCTTTCGCTTGATCCGGTCTGTTTGTTATTGTGTCCAATCTTGCTCAAGGACAAGTCTCGCTCTGAATCTCATGAGAGTTGAGTTGTTGCAGGAAGAGAACGGTGGAAACGTGAGCGAGAGTTGGAGAAAGGAGTTCCGTGAAGAGTTTGTTGTGTTGGACTACAGAAGGCATTATGTAGTCAGGTGTTATCTAAAAGTTAAGGGTGATAGTGGGTTGAGATTGCAGCATTCTCGCTCAATACTGGACAATTAAAAAAATTGTTAGTTATGATTTATAAACCTGGAAACTATTATCTTAACTGATTAGAATGATGTTCACTTCCAAAAAAAAGACAATACTTATTCAAATTCTTATGATGTATGATGTGGTCGTTCATTTAACAAAGTGAGATCATTAAGGTCTCATCATGATACAGCACTTCCACCCAAACTCTGAAAAGGTCTCCAAACAATATTGATCAATTCAAAGCAAACAATGCTACAGATTTCTGTTTCATGATTTCAGTTTAGATTAAAATACTTTGGAGACTATTGGATGGGTAGGGCATGTGGTGGGTGGAGAACGAGGGACCAATCAGAAAAAGGTTTTAAATTGAGGGATCAGACTGGCTGTAGTAAACACACTTTATTTACTCTACCCTGTGCTGTGTATTAAATGGGCATTTAACTGAAGAGATGTGGCCACCGTGCAGGTTCTTCCTCCTTGTGTACCTAAATCATTCTCGCCCCCTTCTCTCTCCATCCAACCATCTTTATTCATTTCTATTGGTCCTTGTTTTTCTCCCTCCTGGATCTGAAGGAGTACATTCTTTCTGCTGCGATTGACCCTCTTTGCACTCATTGAATCCTCTCACTCAGACAAGTTGCGGCAGCATACATAAAAATTGATAGGCAGCTTATGGTATTAGCCTGTATGAAAGCAGGGGACATAGACATGATTGGTTAAAGAGATGAGTGGCCTTTTAAAGGTTGACAATAAAAAAGAAGGCATAATGGTTGAGTGAGTGAATAATGATGTTCACCCGTGTCTGTTTGTGTTCAGGCCTGGAGTTCTACTGCATCGTTCTAATTTGATGCTACTGGAGACAGGAGTAATGCTTGTTTTTTTGTTACAAATAATTAAGTATGCCTTTCTGAATACCCAACAAGCTCATTGTTTATCAAACTAACCCTAACCTGCTGTGAGCTGTAATACTTGAAATAATGGTTCCAATTTAAGGCCTGACTATAATATTAAGGACCTGGCTCCATGAAATATGCAATAATATCTAGGAAGACTGCTTCTTAAGGTAGACACAGCTTTTAACGTTAAATTAAATTGTCTAAACTTCTACAAGTTTCATCTTGTCCTATACTAAACTAACCTAATCAAACCACTGCTTGTTGGCAATTACACAATGGTGAACTATAAGCAGCCCTGAGGACCTGAACAGCTGTAGCTACCCCACAGGGAGTGTGGAGCTTCACTTCAGCGAGGCTGTAAATAGGCAAGTATCTGATGCTGCAGGTCCCTGGTTGCCTCTGTCTCCAGATAGTGGGCTTCCCTGGGGGGCCCTGGCATAGAAGCTTGCCCTGAGCCCCATGTTACTCTGCCATTGATAACAAAGCTCTTAGCATCATCAATATGAAGAAAAAAAAAGATTTCCTAGAACCAGAACGCTAATGTTGTTCACCTCCTAAATCAAGGCTCTTTGCCCAAGGCCCCAGTATTTATTTGCATTTTATTTACATGCCTAACATTCCTAGGATGGCATGAAACATTGAAGTTTGTCAACCAATCTACAACATAGCAAGCAGGCTGTCGGCAATAGAGCTCCCCTCTGGATCCTTCTGGACTCTCTCCATTGGCCATGGATTAAACTAATAATAGATTTTCAGATGTTTTAAAAACTCCAAGTGGACTAGCACCCCTTTGTATTTCTGACCTCCTCACCGAGGCCATAGATCTGCAAACACACGACTTTAGGCTACGCCACGGTTCTGGCGAAAGAGTAAGGGTGATGGTGCTTTATCTGATGCTGCTCCAAGGCTTTGGAATAACCCAGTTCTAAGCATCAGAAACACATCCATCGATTTTCCTGTCTGTCTGACTAAAGTGTGATGGATACAAAAAATAGTTATTATTTATGTAATTTATTACTTTACTAATTAAATGGTACAATAATCTATTGTTGTACCATTTAACACAACGATAATAATTGTTTGTGCTATTATATTATCATCATCATCTTTATTATCATTATTATTTTTTATTATTATTATTATTATCATCATCATCTCATACTCAACATGGCATCTGCCGATTATAAAGAAAGATTTTGTACACTGTTTTTCATTAATGCAATATACTCAATAACAACTATTTTGTTGTGAAAGAAAATTGTGTCAACTGTATTGAAAAAAGTGTGAACAAGGAGCATTTTAGGTCATTATGTGGACCCAAATTAAATCTGTGCACTTCATGGCGTAAAGATATTGTGCCTCAACAATGCATCTTTTCCCACGAAGAACAATATAATGGTGAAAGAAATGGAAAACAAAAATGCCATACATAGACCCTCTACCCCCTTTCCCCTCCGTCTCTCATCTGTCCATTCTCCCTCTCTCTTCTTCTCTCTCTTTCTGTTGAAAGGTTAGTAAATGTCAGATGGTAGTTGTCATTCTCTTCAATGGCATCATCTTTCTTCATTGAAATCATGCGCCTCTGCCCGTGTGTGACTGTGTGTGTTTGAAGGTTGAAGGGAATAAAATGAAACTGAATGAGCTAGAATAGGACATTGAAACCGGAAAATGACTGCTTAAAGAAATGATGGACACACACCCCACCTCTGTGTATGTATATAATTATCTTTGCTCGCCTATTTGTCCATTGTATTATGTAAAGAAAACGGTAGATCCCATTCTTCACAGTATGTAATATCCCACTACCTTTGTTTCCTACACATATGCCATATGAAAGGGTGGCCTGCTCCTATTTTCTCCAATAGTTTTCTTAAACTCTCTCTCTCTCTCTTTCTCTCTCTCTCTCTTTCTCTCTCTCTCTCACATACACAACTCTCCTCTCTCTATGAAAGCATACATCAAGGACACTATGCAAGTGTGCGGAAAAACAAAGGCCTGATGCATGCAGACACCTTTTATCTCCTCCGAGTCTTGACACTGCATCTTCACTTGATCCGTATTTGCCTGCCTCTATATCTCAGGACTAATTGAGGGAGTGGGGCTTTATTGCGACGGCAAATCCCCCACACAGAGACATTTTTACAGCCCCTAAAGAGCCCCTTGACAAACGACTAGGCTGTAAACCTAATATTCTAATGCACCACATTATTGTAATGTAGCACGTTCTAGCGCCTTAGCGGTGGTGAGATTGTATTTGTTTGCTCAGTGACTGTGTGCCTGGCCCTCTGGCATTTACCCAGCAATTTAGATCTCCATTGTGAATGTATCGGACACCATTTTTCAATTGTTACAGAGACGTTAACTAATGGTACATAAGAAGCTGCACAAATGCAAACATATATGCCCTTTTTAATAATATGATAAATTATCTGTGTTTTCAACTGGTCGCTAGTCCCTTTCCAATATGGGGAATCAAACTGGAAATGCCATTTGACCTAGTGAAAACATTTCATGGTATACCATAGGATTACATTGTATTAAAATACAGCATTCATTTTCATAAAAAATGGTGTGCCTAAAGGCAGGCCTAAAGATAACACAGATGCTTTGCTTTGTTTGTATGTATAGATTGGTGTGTCTGTGGGGCCTTGGACATCAGCGTCTGATAAATCAGGACTGAAGGGAGACTAACGGTCTATCAATAATGGCCTGGGGGCCGCCACAGACAAGCTCTGAACACCCGCCCCCAGCCCCCCAACCCCCCCCCCCCCCCCCCCCCTCCAAACACACACATACACACACACACACACACACACACACACACACCTCTTACTTGTCCATAATCCCCTAACGGTTCAGCGCAGTTATTTCCCCCGAGGGCCGGAGAGGTCTGCACTGCCGCACAAATGCATTAAATTCAAGTGTTGTTGACGCACGCTCAAAGGAAAGCAATAATCTGTGCCCGGTCATTTCTTCTCTCTTTCTTTTTTTCACCCCTTCCTTTTCTTTTCCCTTTTCATTTTCTGAGGATTGAATAGAATTGCCTTTCACTGCTATGGTGATTATGTTCCATTTAACATGGGAATAATGGGAGTTACACATATAACTCGCGTGCTGCGTGCCTGGAACAAGATTAAAAACAGGTGCGCTGGGACACTGAGACTTGGCAGAGAGTGAGCGAGTAAGTGCGAAAGGGCAGGATAAGAGACAAAAGATGGAGAGGCATGTAATTTTACATCTTTAATAATATCGAGGATCATATAATTTATGAGCCACTTTATAACAATTAGGATCAGCCGTCGTCGTTCTGTGTTAGACATTTCCTCTCTCTGGTTTTGAATGGACCATTAACTATTGAAAACAGGATTTAAATGAGAGCACTCTTTAACAATCAACGGGTTATCCATTTATTAATTTTGCCTGACATGTTCCTATTGAATTTATTACAAATTGTGCTGCATCATACGAGAAACATTGGCCCACATATAGACAAACAGTCCCCCTATGTCTTTGTATTCTGCCATGCAGTTCTTCAAAGAAGGTTTTTTCAAAAAGGTTTTGCTGAAACATTCAATACCACATAGAGGAATCCCAGGTGAAGGCAACACGCCCTCCCTCCAATGGCTAAAGCGAGCTGCATGAACTGCCAAATGCCTGTAATAACTTGTATTGCTGATATTCCGTTTACATTCACTGAATCAAAAAGATGCACACAACTGCTGAGAGTTCATTAAAGACCCAATACAAACGCTTTGCTTCCCCCAACAACTCCACACATCGATGCCAAACGTGTAATATGTTAATAGAGAGGAAGAAGAGTAGAGGGGAAAGAGGACAAATTAGTTGATATTGTACCATTTGTTATCTCCACAGTCTACTAGTTCTCATTGCATGGCAAACAAAACAGGGGAAGCTTCTCATGAGCAATTGCAGCCGTGTTTATTGACCACATAAACAGCGCCCCAGTACAATGTTCAGTGTCTCAGTGTTCTTCGCCATTCCCGCTCCGGTGGGGAGGGTGATATCGAGCCCCTTCTATCAGGCTCACCAGTACCATGGTCACCACTCTTAGACCTCCACCCATGGAGCAGCTGTACCATTGACGTACAACTTAGAGTGTCTCTCAATTACACCCCTTTAGGTTTGCTCTGTTCTTGGAAACCATCTGGAATTGATCCAGCTCCACCTACATGGATTCCCACTATGTTCCCCTATAGGGTGGTGTTCTACATGGCTCCATGACCATAAACCATATATTGACATATGAACCCACTATTCCCCTACCACTTACATTGCAGGCTAGAGGCGTTTTGCGACGGTGTAGCTCTGAAGACATTCCTAATCTTTCCAGAGTATATTAGCATCTGCTGCTCCACTTTGCCTCAATGTCGCAGCACTATTCAGTTTCATTGTGAATTATGTCCTCAGAGAAATACTGTTAATGTGTGTACCTGGATAAGACACATTTCAATGATCTTCTAGTCTACCGTGTCTGCCAGGTTCTCCAACAACTTCAACAGCTTGAATGTTTCCAACAGCTTCCCCTAACTCCTCTCATCTCCCATTTGGTCAAGATGTTGTTTCACAAGCAAATGTTCGCATCCATCCTTGCCCCTTTCCCTCACCCTGTTGGGGTGTTCTTAAGATGGACTAGACAGAGGGGATAAGTTGGAGGAGGTCAAGCAACCATTCTGCAAAATATATATTTTGTGACGCCCAAGAGATTCTGTTCGCATACATCAGTTTAATTGCATTGTTCTGCCATGGCTCAAAGAATGCTGAACCTGATGAGCTCTCCCCTAGGTGTAAGCCCCAGCAACCCCCTGTGCAGAAGATGTGGCTTATTGTTTCATTATTTCTTATAATAAGCATATAATAACGAAAGCCACAAAAAAAGAAAAGATTACATGTAAGGCATGTGTGACAACATGCTTTGCAGATAAGTCTATATTTGTCTGTACTGTTAGTGTTTCTCGTTTGTTTCATATTTCAAAGTGGGTTTTGGTCCAAATCCAAATTTGAGAAAGAATGATGGCAATAGATGTGTAATCAAAAAAACTGATAAGAAAACCGAATGAGCCTTTGACACACACACAACCTCCCCAATCAACACATGACTTTTCCTTTTCTTTTCTCTGAGCTGCTAAGAATTTCAGGAACAATACTGACAAATACGCACACGCTCAGGTATGCACGCACGCACGCACACCCACACGCACACACACACACACACACACACACACACACACACACACACACACACACGAAGAACCTCCAGTCAACGTAAACTGCACACTACTAGGGTGTCTCTTGTACATCATCCCAACCTCATCAGCAATGTCGGGGCTGTTTTCCTCTTTAATTGGTGCTCTCCCCTCCTCCTGTCCCATCAACCCTCCTCCTCCTCCCTTAGCCTCTTTTACTTACTCCCCCTCCTTATTTTGTGCACATATTGCATTTGAAGAATTAGCCACCGAGCTGCTGGCCTTAATTGGTTGTCATTGTGAGCTGTAAAATATGGACCCATTTCCTCCCCATAATCATGTTTACACGTGCCGGCTTGGTGCCAGACTGCTGAGCCTGTCTCTATCGGGCTTGTTTAAGGAGTAATTTACTGTAAAATTGGCTATGATACTCAGTCACAGAAAGGAAGGAGGGGAGGGAGGGAGTGGGATACGAGAGTGAAGGAAGAAGCTAGCTCAGCTCAAAAACGATGTTAAGAAACAATTTGCTCAGTGAGCCTATTTATTTCTTTATTTTTACTTAAGATGTTGAGGCAAAAGGATGACAATAGTATTAACAGAAATCTCTGTGTTAATTCAGCACTCTCACAATCTTAATCAATCTATCTTTACTCTGGAGACATTTTGTGTCTCAAGAGTTGGGAAATTACAAATTACCCACAAATTGTCTCACAAACATACTCTGCTAGATTAATTATGTCAAGGCTAGGATTCCAGAGTGATAGTCATTTGTTTTGGGAGGACATTTGTTAACACACTGGTATGCTACAAATCATCATGCTAATTGGCGGAGATGGAAACACTTTCACATCACCAAATGTAAAGATATAAAGACGGAGAGAAATAACTAAACTGACACATCGCAATTCTTATTTATCCATTATGGTTGGAATATGGTAGAAGTGCTGGCTTGTTTTGCGCGCAAACAAAATAAATAAACATACTTTATTGCCATCACTTTATTGTCATCTCATTCAGTGCAGTTTAATTCAAGTCTCACTTTCTCTTTCTGGAAATGTCAAGAATGTTCTTATATTTCTTTTTCGTTTTAAAAAGCCCCTTTTTGTGAAGCATGGTGACCAGGGGCCACCTCTTCCAGCACCACATTATTTACTGGGATCGCTAATTCCTATTCCCAGCACAGTGAGTGTAGAGGGCCACCTGAGAAGTCTGCACGCTATGAAATAGACCTGACATTTATCTCCTCTAATTGTGTTTTCTCTTCCCTTTCCCGTATTTGTGTTTCCTTATGTGTGTGTGTGTGAGTGTGTGTGTAAGCGTGTGTGTACTTATTTATCTCTCTGTGTGTGTACACAGCAACAATGTCTATGTTTTTGCCAATTAGGCACTCAATGACAGGACATGTGGCGAAGGAGCTTGCTAGGCTATTCGTGGATCAGCAGTTATGGAAGATTTAATATACCAACTTGAGGCAAACACAGACACAATTATTCGAGACCACACCCATCATCATATGAGAGAGAGAGAGAGAGAGAGAGAGAGAGAGAGAGAGAGAGAGAGAGAGAGAGAGAGAGAGAGAGAGAATGAGAGAGAATGAGAATGAGAATAAGAATGAGAATGAGAATTAAAACTAAATTTGATCCAGAATATAAAGCATTCTGGACACACTACATGCCTATTAACTAAATGCTCTGTCAGAAAAACAACTAAACACTACCATCATGTCTATTTTATAACAATTGCATGAACTGGCTAACAAAACTACTTCAAACCAGAAAGAAAACAGCAATGATCACATATATGGAATCACCTGAAATAGATTTTATTTGGAAAGGAATATATGTGAATGTCTTGAAGTTGAAAATCGATGTGCCTTTAGCCAAAATCTCTTCAACAGACTGGCTGGATTATGCACAGCTATTCCTGTTCAAGTCTCAAGGAATGTTCTTCCAAACATTTTACATTTGAATGATAGTGCTTAGCCAGGTAGGGTGACTCAACCAGTGTGTCCATCATCAGTACACAACCATTGACTGCAGCAGTTGGTATAGGCTGCACACCTATCTAAGTTAGTAGATAGTGGCTGTACAGAGATGCATGTACTGCCTCTATCCATCATCAGTTTAGGCCCCAGCTCCTAAAGAGATGCCATGTGGCACCTATTTGACACACGCACATATGAATACACACATACACACACACAGCCTTATTGACTGCTTCTCTGTATTCATCTCGTTCTCCCCTGCATTCCACTCTCTCACGCTCGTTTGGTTGTGTCTACCTGGGCTCTGTCTGCCCCAGGGTACATCACAGTCAATCACGCCATATCTCTTATCTACTCCTCTCTGACCCCCCCCCCCCCCCCCCCCCCCCCACCACCCCACATACACACACATACACACACACACACTCTTTATTCATCTATTTCTCTGACTCTCTTGTCTCTCGACCGCTCCGCAGTTGGCCGAGTAAGCCAGGCACTCATCCAAGCGACACACCTGCCAGGCGCCACAAAACGCATTAGTTTGGCATGGTACACCCAGAATCTTCGTCTCCTTTCCATCCCCCTCTTCACTTCATCCACACCCACTGTCACAGATTTCACCCTCTGATATGGTCTAGTCGGCTATACCACCTTTCTCCTCCTGATCCCTCTCTTCTAAACTCTGTCGTCCAGATGTCCTCATCATCCTGTTCTGCTTCTCCTCCACCTCCTGTCCCCTCATCACCAATTAATGATCTCTTTCTCTCTCTCTCTCTCTCTCTCTCTCTCTGTCTCTCTCTCTCTCTCTCTCTAATGTGATTTCATCCCTGCTTCTTTTTTCCATTTCACACTTTATCATGCGGTGCGTTTAAATAGTTACTTTTGTATTCACCAGAGCAAAGGGAGATGAAAGAACAAGGCCTAGGGAGGGAGGGAGGGAGATAACAGATTTTTTTTAGGAAGCAGAGAAAGAACAGGGATGAGGGAAAGCATAGACCATTGGTTTGGGTTGGATCCTATATGTTTTGTCACACAAGGATGGATTGGATAAAAACTGCTAGTAACTCTGGTGCTCATTTAGAAATTGTGGACTGAAGTATTATAACAGTCCTTTCTAATAAATCTTAAGACAGATAACTATAGCTATACTGGGTTGGGAAATAAGTAAACGAAACAGTTCATGTTACAGTTCATAGCAGTCCATTGAAGGCAATGACAAACAATGTCCAATAAATCACAGAAAAAGGTGGGGAATATAAGAACTTAAAGTCCACAGCTCCTACCTCACCAAATGTCCAGGATGAAGCTTTAGAAGTACATTAATCCACATGCGGAAACACAAAATACCCATTAAGGGAAAGGTGCAAACACAAATCCAAAAGGAGTACAGAAAATAAACTTAAAATGTCCTTCTTATAATTTTTTTCCATTAAACTAAGCCTTTAACTTAAACACA
This sequence comes from Lota lota, assembly GCA_026745465.1. Classification (NCBI taxonomy): domain Eukaryota; kingdom Metazoa; phylum Chordata; class Actinopteri; order Gadiformes; family Lotidae; genus Lota; species Lota lota. The sequence continues at coordinate 1,091,965 of JACYXH010000177.1, read as the reverse complement.
GTTTGTAGTTGCTTTTCATACTTACTATCTCTTGCTTCGCATGACAACCATCTTGGGGGGTGTTCCTCCAAACAGAACTCAAATGTAGGTGTGGCCAAATTACACAATTACCTTCACCTTCAGTTACTCCCACAACACAACCCCATTAGCCATGAATCAAAACAAAACATGTCGTTATTTAACATCAGGTCTACTCTGAAGCAACAAGGGAACAAGGCCTGTCTCCTGGGACCTAGTATTTTATTTCTTGATAAAACACTGGGTCTTACTGGGTCTTGACCATAGACTGTAACAAATTCTCCAGGGTGGCTTCATGAAATCTGCAGAGGGGATTGTGATGTAACTTAATTCTGGAGTCATGGCTGGGTTGTTTCTACATGATAGGAGAAGAAGAAGGTCACATTTGGTTATAGCTGTCACGTGATATAACTTGATCAACAACGCTATAGCTTTACTGCTCCACCCTTCTTCCCCATTACACACAAGCGTGCACACACACCGTGATACAGCAATGTGTCTTCACTGATTCTCTCCCATAGTGTGTGCCTTCATGCCTGGTCAGTTCGTCCGCTGAGATGGATGTCAGGGCCGACAGACAGGGGGACTGGCAGTTGTTTACAGACAGACATCGAGCAACTCTGAATGCAGGACGCAATCAGAGAGCTGTCAAAACTCAACTTGTAAGACAGCCACTTAACTGTGGACCACACGCCCCACATTATGCCAACTGGATGACTGGGGTCTGTGAGGTCAAACTGTTAAATAATAACTAATGTGACCTATAGAATGGGATGTTATATTATCCAAATAGAAATACTTGCCACTACACAAATGTAAATTATTAGGGTTGGAGGTCACAGCATGGATTATATCCTTCATAGAATCTCATTTTTTTCTTTCTTTCTTTCGAATCTTTCTTACATGTTTTATGAAAATAGGACAGGCATTTTGTTCCATGTGCGTGTATCTGTCAGCGTGTATACGTTCCAAAATTGTCTTTTCAATTTACCTTTGACACTGACATTTGAGAAGGGATAGAAAGCACAACATATGTCTGGAAGTTTGACAATAATATCTCAGCGCTCTGAGCCTGTGTTCTCCCACTCTCATATCACCTCAACTCATTCCACAAAGTCAACACAGCTTATGACAAGGAACAATCTTACACTGTACCACCTGACACACTTGTGTATGTGTGTGTATGTGTGTAGGTGTGTGTGCATGTGTCTGTATGCTTGTTTGTGTGTGTGTGTGTGGTTGTGTGTGTGTGTCAGTAAGATCATAGGAACCTGTGTGCTTAAAAGTGGCAGCATGTAATATGAGCATGTGTGACTGATAGTGGTTTTGAATACGGTGGAGTGAGAGACATTAAAATGCCAGAGATTCACAGATCTCAGTCGTGTTCGACGACCACGTCGATGTCAGCAGAGATAGAAGCAGTTCATTGGTTTTAGTGCATTGCATATATGTTTAGTAATATGTGCACACCGATTTTCAATCAGGATGTTTTTCATTTTTGTAATTAAATTAGCAATCTCGAAGATTTCCGTTTCTTTCTCTGTGGCGATAAGCGGCAATTTTCATAACATTCATAATACTGCAAATGCAAGGCTTTTCATCAGTGGGCCAAAGGCTCAATCTGCATTGTGATACCTCATTCGGTGATGGATAGTGACATAACAGACATCTATTTACATGAAAATCTTTGAGATTACCACTTTAAGGGGTGTTTTCTCCTTCATCTGTCTATCTCAGCGCTCTGAGCCTGTGTTCTCCCACTCTCACATCACCTCAACTCATTCCACAAAGTCAACACAGCTTATGACTAGGAACAATCTTACACTGTACCAGCTGACACTTGTGTGTCTGTGTCTGTGTGTGTGTGTTTGTGTGTGTGTGTGTGTGTGTGTGTGTGTGTGTGTGTGTGTGTGTGTGTGTGTGTGTGTGTGTGTGTGCTTGCATGCATGTGTGAGTGCGTGGGATGGAGTGCGTTTTTACCTTGTTTTAATATAAACATTGTTTTTATTTATAGTAAAAAATAAAATATATTTCTTGTAATGAACTTGACCATTTCAATGGCTAAATGGATCACTCGATGCTCCGATTGCTTGTTGGATCTGGTGATTATTGTGTTGCTCTGTTTGTCTATTTATCTAACAGAGTCCCGGGTGGTCTCTGATGTAAATAGGCCTGTGTGTGTGTGTGTGTGTGTGTGTGTGTGTGTGTGTGTGTGTGTGTGTTTGAGTGTGCTCAGTTGGAGCATGCAGGACAAGCGCTCCTGACTGTGTCTACTTGCCAGTCTCACTAGCTGTCTGTTTATTTTTTTCCAGCTGGCTGTCTATCTATCTGCCCGCCTGCCCATCTGGCTTGAGAGGGGAATGGGAAGTAGGAACATGTGTGTGTTTATGTGTGGATATGTGTGTGTGTGTGTTGTGTGTGTGTGTGGTTTATGTGTGTGTGTTGTGTGTGTGTTGTATGTGTGTATGTGTGTGTGTGTGTGTGTGTGTGTGTGTGTTGTATGTGTGTATGTGTGTGTGTGTGTGTGTGTGTGTGTGTGTGTGTGTGTGTGTGTGTGTGTGTGTGTGTGTGTTTGGGAGCACATAAACAAGCATAAACAAGTGTGTGTGCATTTCCATAGAGCTGAGAGTACTGTATAATGCCGCGTCAGACTCAACTGTCAGCTCTTTGTTGACATTGAACCGAGAGGAGAGGAGATGGGGAGGAGAGGGGGGATGAAGAGAAGAGATGAGGTGATGTGACTTTATTCAAATGGAAGTATATAAGAAATAACAAATATGTTAAAAAACGAAAGATGTAAACCAAGCAGGACGACGATGGGGTGAAGGATTACAACAGGAATCACAGGGGAGTGGGTCGAATGACAAAGATACCAAAACATACGAGGTACAGAAACCTCGAAGGGTAAAAGAGAAGAAGGGGAATTTTGTTTGGAGGTCGCAGCTCCAACCCCGCCCCATCCCAGCACATAACTTGCTATGCAGTGACCTGTGGCAATTATGGCTCCCTCTCTCTGCCACAATCAAATTACTGCTTGAGAACAAGGTTTTAGGATGGACCAAGCCGCTCTGGTGGTGGTGGAAACTCACACTCGTTCACCAGACACAAACACACATACACACACACACACACACACACACACATATGCACTCACACACATGTTAAACACACACACGCCCACACACGCACACGCACTTGCACTCGCACACACACACACGCACACACACACACACACACACATTTCTGGTTTGGTATGTGATTGCAAGTGTCAGCAAGTAAAGTCTAGGCTAGGTAATCTTTTCCAAGCCCTTCACATAGTTTTCCTTTTGGTTGAGATCTGCAACCGTCGTGGATTATCATGTAGTGTGAGCTAAGGTTGGACATGCTAACGCTCTCTGGGGCCAACAATGTTAGCATGAAATACTTCTGTAGACCATAATAATAATAATACTAATGCTAAGTATAATAATAATTATATACCGTAACCAGAATAAAAAACATACTTTGCCTTAAATCGTGTGAGCCAATAACGACTGACGAGATAACGGTTATGCAGAGAAATTGGGGGGGAAAAACAGTATGTGGGGAAGAAAAATTTAAAAATAAAAATCCCAATACACGCAGCTTACCCATAGGCAGGGCTGTTGAAAGACTAAAGGGGAATCGTAAAGGAGAAGAGGGAATCAAGATGGAGGACAATCAGTCAGAATCAAGACAGACAGAGGAGATGTGGACTACCGTGAGCGGGGAGGGCGGGGGAGGCGGGAGAGAATTGTGTCTGTTTGTGTGTGTGTGTGTGTGTGTGTGTGTGTGTGTGTGTTTGGGTGGGGGTGGGGGGGGGGGGGGGGGTTAATGTTGATGTGTTTGCTTATTATCCCGGCACTCATTTTCCCCCCGGAGCTCATTAGAGTCAGGACAAAGGAAAAAAAACTAAACAAAAACAAACACAAAACCATGAAACCTTAAAAACCATCTGAGTGGAGAGGCAAAAGGAGAGAGAAGTAAAAACAAGCGAGAGAGTGTGAGTAAGGGGATAAATGACGAGGGAAAAAAACAGAGGCTGAGCAAGTAGTAAGAAGGTAGTGAGATGGTAGTGAAATATTAGTGTGAAGGTAGTAGTAGAAATGCTAAACAAAATTATGAAAGTGTGATGTAATGTGAGCAGTAAAAAGCATGATGAAACCAGAAGGATAAAGAAAGAAAGCTATATCATGTCAAACAGGAAGTAGAGAAAACACTGACTAAAATGTTGTATCTGTTGAGAGGTGTGTGTTTGTGTGTGTGTGTGTGTGTATGTGTGTGTGTGTGTGTGTGTGTGTGTGTGTGTGTGTGTGTGTGTGTGTGTGTGTGTGTGTGTGTGTGTGTGTGTGGGAGGGTGAGGGTGTGTGTGTGTGTGTGGGAGGGTGAGGGTGAGGGTGAGGAAGACATGCTGAAATAGACTTAGGCTTGAAATAGACCCTGAAATACACTTCACTGTTGGACTAGCTCCAAAATAAACTGCAAGGCCAGGCATCAAAGTAGGTTTAAGAAAAATAAAAGTACCATTTTAATTTTATTGGTTTCTTCAAAGCAAATAAAAAAAGAAAACAGTAGATAAATTGATTTGATTGAATGATAAATCAAAAAGTTGTTGTCATAGTCTAAATATTCACACATATCTTACAGTCAAGTTTATAATAATCATTAATAAAATTTGTATTTTCAGCCTTTTCCTTGGGTAAGGTTCTGTTTTGAATTTTCTTTTGCCACTACTTGGTTTTACCCAATACAAAACAACAAGAAGCATGGTTTATAATCATAAGAGAAGAATTGGCAGCCTCAGATTTTCCACACACAGTCACTAGTATTTTTCCTTTAAGAGTAGTCATTTTTCTTTCATAGAACATTAAAATATGGAAATACAGATGTTATAGTCATCAACCAGATTCAGTTTTTGTAAGCATTAGTATCCTCAATAACATTATCATCATCATACCAGTAGAATAGAAACAGCTGTGTAGATTTCAACGTATTTGTAAATTGTATATATATATATATATATATATATATATATTAGATATATAATTATAAATATATGCATATATCTAATCATATGGTAAGAGAGCTTTCAGTTGACATGTTGGTCTCGGCATCAAAAATGCAGACAGTTGAATAAAGCAACTCAAGGGGGCTGGGAGGGGGGCGAGGTGAGGGGTGGTAAGGATGGGGGAGGGGCAGGAACAGCAGCATTTGGAGAAGATAGATGTTGGGGGGGGGGTGTAAAGACTAGATAAATACGAGGGGGACCTGAACATCTGGATAGCAAAAATTGAAAAGAGAGATGTAAAGAGAGAGAGAGAGAGAGAGAGAGAGAGAGAGAGAGAGAGAGAGAGAGAGAGAGAGAGAGAGAGAGAGAGAGAGAGAGAGAGAGAGAGATGGAGGGATGGGATGGGATGGGAAGGGGCCCAATGGAATAAAGAGGGAGTTAAGATATTAATGGTTGGCTCTTTTATGGACAGACACTAATTATGTGGATTGAGGAGTTTACAGGATAGGAGAAGACAAATACATGAGAGACTGAATAGAACCAAACACCGAAGTCAAGTACCCTGCAATCTCAGAGTTCCCTGGAAATGAAAACAAATTAAGAAATGAAACAACTTTGTCATTCCAGCTTAAATACTTCCTTAAAACTGTTCTACAGTTGACAAAATAAGATATCATTGTCAAAACATGCCAAGTAATGCTTTGTTGACAACTTTCTCGCATAGTATCAGTCTTGACACTAAAATATGGTAGAAAGTTTAGGCCAAAGCTAAACTGGTGTGAGGAAAATGTGTTACAAAGTCTTAGATGATTTTCCTGACAAATTTGGTTGTATGCATGGGTGTGGTTGCATATAAATACTAACACTTTTGAATACTAACAGATACATAAAGACAGATATTTCTCAATTCTAGCTGAAATGCTAGTGCTACTAAAAGCAGCAGCGCTAGCACATTTATACAAATCGTTTCATGGCAAACAGTATTCATTTTTAATAGTCATTCCTACAGTGGGTAACAACAAGAATACACACAAGATGGGAGGAGGTAGAGACGGGGAGGTCTGGGTGAAAAGGTTTGACATTAGGGGCTGGAAATACAAATCTTAATATAACCAAGGAAGACATGTTATCACAGAAAGGATGAAAGTAAAATAGGAAATAAATAATTAAAGGGACTAAGATTTAGATGATCAGTTCGGCGTGTTTCCCTTTGTAGAAATTCAGGTGCAATTCCGGTCAAAAGTCTGATCTAAAAATCAGTTGTCTCTAGTCAATGATTTTGAATGACTACGATCTATATCCATATGGTTAATAAGATGGCAGGGTGGGTAAGCAGCAGTTCAACAAGAGAGGTGACAGAGAAACATTCTTCAAAGCTTATGCTGAGATACATGGATGGCTGGGATACATGGATGGCTGTGATACATGAATGGAATGGCTGACTGGCGGTTGTAGAGCGATAAGGGAGTACACTTGGCCTTAAGAACACCGTGGAACACATACATAATCACTTGCTTTTTTTTCCGGCACAGAATAAAAAATGTTTTGGCTGTCCAAAGCTGCAGCCAAGCCACTGAGCAGCAGATGGAGAATGGAGGGGGAGGTGGGGAAAGGAAATAAGGAAGGAAGGAAGGAAGGATGGATGGATTGAAGGAAGGAAGGAAGGAGGAAAGAAAGTGAGGAAGCTGCGAAAACTAATACTAGCCGCTCCCTAATACTCCCTCTTTCATTTAATATCTGTTTGCTCGCACACATTTTTCATCCTCCTCATCGCCCCGAGCAGAAGTCTGTATTCATCATGGACTCTTCTCCTCCTGTCCTCCTGCCTCACCCTTTCACCACCATCTTCATCCTCCTTCACATTTTTTCTCCTTCTTCTTGGCCCCTTTCATCATGGTGTCCTTTCCATGATTCCTGCCAGATGCTCCTCCTCATCCACCACCTCCTCCTCCTCCTCCTCCTTCCCCCGTGTTTTGTGTGCGCTCCTTTCTCCGTCTCTCCCCCCCCCCCCCCCCCCCCCCCCGCTCCTCTACATGGGAAACACCAGGAAGCCTGAGAAGGTGGAGTACTTCCAGCCCCCCATCAGGTTCCCTCGCTCCAGCTTGAGGTAGGCGCGGTCGCCCTTCTCCATCTGGATCAGCACCCCATTGCTGGCGGCCTCGCGCGTCACATCCTGGTCCCCCGCAAACGCTGAGATTATCGGCCATCCATTGTGCATCAGGCTCACCTGGAGAGAGCAACAAACACGTGTTGTTGGAGGTACCAAGTCAGTAACTCGATGGATATGTATACATAGGCGCCGCATTGGCCTTTGGATCATATGTCAATATTGGAGTGGCCAAGACTGGCCTGTAAACAAATACAAGTAAAGTATTTATTAGAAAACATCTATATTTTGTAAACGTATTTTTGTTCACCACGTAGATCATAAACCCTTGAATAAAGCAACTCATAGAGATTGGTTGAGAAATGTAAACGTTACAGTGCTTTTACTACAGAAAAACCACCGCGCCCCCATTTACATATTTGTTTACAAGGAAGTCTTGGACTCTTTAATATAGCGGCAAGGTTGACGTATCAAATCAGTCAAATCGTGTCTATGTATATATGTCTATGAGTAAGTCTGTTAAATGAGTCACAATACACAAATGTAAAACATGTGAAACCAGCAAAGTAGCCTTAAATCACAGAATATATGTTTACAATTCAAATTAAATGCAATAATTGATCTTGTTTTTTGTAAAAGAAGAATTTAGTACATTAGCATAAGGAGTGATGTCCAATGATGATTAGGGTTTTGTGGATTTGTTCCTGACAAACATACACTCATCTACCTATTCCTGAGAGACATTTCACTGTTTCTACCCTGCGCTATCAACAAATGCTTGTTAGATGTTATTTAGATTAATTCCTTCATCTCATCCCTTGACAATTGGGTCTTGTGGAAGCTACAACTGCTTAGAGGTACTGCGTTGACACACAAAAGAAACAGAAGGATAGATGATTATACCTTTATTGTTCTACAGTAGCAATATAAACATAACCTCCGCCATCATGACCTTGTCTTCAATCAAGCGAGGTCCCCGTTGTGGTTTGATTTAGACAAGGATAATTAGTAGACTACTTGCTGGTCCAAACTACAATTTGGCAGGAATTGTTATCGCTGCTACACTGCTGTGATTGAACAACAGAGTTGAAAGAAAAAATAGCATCTGGATTAGCATGCGAAAAAGCAAAGCAAAACAAAGCTAAGATGTGGGGAAACGCAGCGTGCATGTATGCACGCACGCAAACACACACACACGTAGACACACACACACGTAGACACACACACACACACACACACACATGCTGTTAATAGGAAGAACCTGCTGTCTTCTTCATCCTACCTGCCTCTATCCCCAACAAATGGTCCTCGATACATGAAACAAACTCAACACTTTGAGTCGGATACTTAAAACATCAATGAACGCCACTACCTGTCAAACCGCCACGAGAGTTTCACCAGCCCAGCCAAGAGAATACCAAGTCCCCATTACTAGACTAACCCGATGGTTCCGGGTGAAAGTCACGCATGACTACTTCCCATATTCCTTGAGCGCAATCAGCTCTAAACTGTTCACTGAGGCAACATACTTTGACACAAAGATCCACTGATGATGAGACCCTTTATCCAGCTCTGCTGTCTGACGGACACGGTGGCTAAAAAGGACAATGTATGTACAGCTTTGCTTCAATTTAGCCTCATTAACCCTGAGGCCAGTGGGCATGACCATGTGCAAAATACAGGGCAGTAAAAAAGAAAGCAAGAAAGCAAGAAATAAAGAATAAAAAGACGTGAGTAAAGTTCACAGGTAAAGCAAGGGAAGAGGAGATCAGCAGGTGAAAAAATGATGAAACAAATGGTGATTAGAAAAGAGAAAGTGTGGGCAAAGATAATGATCCCTGTAGTCTCTAGTGGAGTGCCAGGAGACAGTGAGACACAGACTGAGAGAAATTGTCTCTATTCAGTGTGCATGTAATTCCCCCGAAACACAGAAAGACAGGAGACAAAGGAGGGTCAGCTACATTACATCAACGTGAGGCCTTTGGGAACACACACACACATACACACACACACACACACACACACAACCACACACACACACACACACACACACACACAGGGACGCAACCCTGCAGATGCTCTCTCAGTCACTTTGTTGTGCCTTGACTTTATTTATTCAGTATCTCTTTCTCTCTCTCCCTCTCTTTCTAGGCCTCGCTCTCTCAAACACTCTCAAACTCTGTTTCTGACTTTCCCACACACATAAACACTCTGTTTTCCAGACAGCTATACATGACCGTGATGTATGGGTCTAATAAAGTAGTGACAGCGGCTTTTTTGGAAAGATGAGACTGGTCCACACACACACACACACGCACACACAGACAGACAGACACACACACACACACACACACACACACACAAGAGTATGTGTGTGTGAGGTTGAATGCATATACAGTATCTATGTATATAATTGTGTGTGTGTGTGTGTGTGTGTGAGTGTGTGTGTGTGTGTGTGTGTGTGTGTGTGTGTGTGTGTGTGTGTGTGTGCATGTGTGTGTGTGTGCATCAATCTGCATATGTTAATGTATGAGCACCATTTAACAGGAAGTGGTCTTTAAATGGCTGGAGGAAGGGCGGGGGGGGGGGGGGGGGAGCTACAGCATCTGGGTGAAGCACTTAATGCCAGAGCCACAATGACACCCCCTCATTACGTCATCATCTCCCATTCCAATGACCAGCCTGACAGGAAAATAATATGCATATCTTGATGACCTATATGTTTCTCTCTCTCTCTCTCTCTCTCTCTCTCTCTCTCTCTCTCTCCTGCTATCTCTCTCTTTCAATCTCACTCTCTCTCTCTCTCCATCTCTCTGTTGATCTGTCTCTCACTGGGTCTTTAAAGCACGAGTTGGAAGAACATGTTGACAAAGACACTATGGTGGTCTGACTGCTGGCTTTGAGGACGTTTGCTATCCAAAAGTTGTATTTCTGGGTTGGCTTGAGTTTTTTTTTAGCACCGTTTGTTTTTGCAGGTCTGAAATTAGTGATGATTGGGAATGTTTTGCTGAATAATGGGATATCTTTTTTATATATATATTTTTTTTAGAAGTTCTGCTTGATAAAGAGTTGGAATAAAATGGTATTATGCAAAAACTGCTTTTAATAATCCCTGGTCAAACACAGGGGGATATTAAACACCCTGCATAAAATAGTTTGAAAGATTGGATAAGGAGATCAATGTGTTATTAACACAACGGGTCTGGTGTGCAATGGGATGGAGGCACACAAAACAAAGACTATGGTTACAACCCTTTTTACATAATACACTGCATAACATATACAAAATATACAAAACTTTAGCACAAATAAAAACAACTTTATTCAGCTTGTGGAAGACAATATTACAGTACTTAGTCACTAACTTCTCATCCCAAATGGTTGCTTCTGCACATCTTTGAAAGTTGGAAAATATTCAACTTCCTAGTGCAATGGGACACCCACTCACACAACTGGTTTGGATAGGAAGGGTGGCCTTAAAGGATGGCAACGTTATATATAACCCATCCCACACATATCGTGGGATGTCAGTTTTACCTACGGGCTGATTTAATATACTGTCATCACCTTTCTTCTCTGTGCTCATCAACATCTGGCTGTACTGCACCACAGTATATAAACACTATGCCTAAAATAGAAGCCAACCCTCAATTGGATTAATATAGTACATAGTACTTATATAGTCCAAAACATAATACACGCTTAGACTTAAAAGTGTGCAAGGTCATCCTCTTGTATATTCCTAGATAGATGCGTGTTCGACTTTATCTTAATCCGTTTCAAACATTCACACAAGCTTTATGAGATGGAGATTAAATCATGCTCATAGCAGTGTGTGTGTGTGTGTGTGTGTGTGTGTGTGTGTGTGTGTGTGTGTGTCCCGGGTTGCATGTGTGTGTGTGTGTGTGTGTGTGTGTGTGTGTGTGTGTGTGTGTATCAACCCAGTCGAAAAGTGTGGAGAGGTTGGGAAGTCATTTTATCACTGTTTCATCACTGTAGCACTAAAGGAATCCCCAAACACACCAGCCCATGCAGCTCACCTACACAGACACACACACACGCACACACACACACACACACACACACACAGACTCCCCCACACACACATACACACACACACGTTTCCTCTGTACGGCCATTTTAAGGCCTCTGAGAATACACACAACATGATATGATTAAGCCTTTTATCATGTCAGACTACCAAATTTTTTTGAAGTTTAGGATAACCACTGAGATTATATATTAGCAACCGAGACTGGTATACCGTTTGCAGTACGACAGAAGCATTTTCCAAATATTTACATTAAATATGGTTTAACTGTTTGGGCACTGATAAATTGATGAGCCAGGTTTTCAGGCAGGGTCAGGAGGCTTGGTTCTCCTTTGAGCTATGATGTGAAATCTAATCTAATGTGAATACAAACTGAGTTTACATTGTCCTTGATTCCAAGGACACACGGACCACAGTGAACTACACTCAGGATTTGGCCCTTAACATTGCCCCCCAGAATTCACTGCCTGCTTGGCATATCATTGAGGCAAAAAACAAAAAAACCTAAACCATTATTCCATGTTTCCAATGTTTTCCTCTCCATTCAGTCCGATTGGAAAGCTAGTAAACATGGACCAGGCTGGTGGGAGACAGTGGAATAGTCAGGGGGGATGTCTGATCCAGACCTCCGCTGAAATATAGACATTAAATAAATATATATTCGAAAAGAAAATATATTCCAACAGATCAGCAGAATATTGGTATGTCATGTCCAAAGTTGTCCTTAATAAAATCAATGGGGCAAAAAATCTGTAGCTTTCAACATCCATCATTTTCTTTCTACGTATAGCTACATAATCTAAATCCGGGACAATTTATGTTCTGATACTTTATCAACCCCCCTCCCTCAAATCAATTCCTAGCGCCGCCACTGGTTGGAGATAAGCAATGTATTTATGTCCACACCTCTTGACAAGACTTCTCCTCTAGGTGATACTAATGCTGCAGACAGGTTGTGTTTAAATAGTTTATTGGTAATTTTGTATGTCCCATCAACCTCATGTAAAGCTCAGTTTATGTGCACCGTATACTCCATGTTTCAAGTTGACTGCTTTAAATGCTTTTGTGTTACTTCTCTTGACTTCATTCTGACTCTGATTTACAGCCTTAATGGTCACATCTGCTAGAGTTTTAACGAAATAACTGTTTTGATGGTATCATAAATTCAAAAACCATAATAAAAATAAAAAAATAGCATGAAAATATGATACTCCCCTCTGTGATCAGTCACTTTGTGTCATCTTTAATTTATGAACAGAAGCTGAACTGTTTCTAAGCTCCAACCAAGCTTATGGCTTACTCTTCCCAAATACATTCAGATTCATTGAAACCAATCTGCTACTCTTAATGTTTTTTAATTAGGTTTAAGAACTGGGAAATTAATATACCTCACCAGTTTTGGACTATTGCTTAGCAGTGCCTTTGAGTTGTATGAGTTGCTGTGAGATATAATAGATTGTTCAGCATTATGTAAATGTTTCAACCGTATGGATACACAGTCAGAGTTTGACTTGTACTTCGATGCATTCTGATTGGTTTTAATCAGAATAGAATGAATGGTTATGCAGCTCTGAAATAGACAAAGAGAGTAGTGCTAAGAAATAGCACAAATGTTCCTAAAGTAAAACCTTTGCTGGCATGGCATCAGTGAGATCTTCTGTTATTTTTTGTTGTTTAGGAAACCAAATGTGGGCAGAGTTACAGCAGGACCCAAATATAACACCAAGAAATAAATCATCCCCTGAATATCATAGAGTGTACAATATAGTGTTTGTGTATGAATGTAGTTTAGTGTAATCCAGGACCAGATCAATTACATCTGACTAACTATAAAACAACCTTTGTCTTTATTTAATTTAGTTTATAATATAAAAAGGCAAAAAGGGTAGCTTTTCCCATTGTTCAAAGTAGATTGGTACAGATAATAATTAAAATGTGTGGCTGGAAACAGAAATTAATGTCTGCTTCGAAAGGGAAATCTGCCCAACACTTAAGTTGTTAAGTGGTGCTCAGAAGGCATTATGGACATCCGATGAGTGTGCCGTAATCATTTCAATCGAATACCCTATTCAAACATGTGATAATAGCACATTAACCAAAGGTTCTTAATATTGTTCTCCAGTGCACCATGTTCTGATGTGATAAACTCGTGGAACAGGAATGGGCCTTCCTCCCCTGGCCGCTGCATCTGCTCTGCTTATTGGTGTCCACTGTTTATTCTGTTCCTCTGTTCTCACAACTGTCTAAGCAGATTTATTTTGAGAATTTAACATTTCAGCACGCCAATGCTTTTTTTTCTCTCCCACTTTTGTGTTGGAAAAATGTTCTTGCTACAAATTACCCTGACTGTTGCCTGTCTCGATTTAACAGTCAATGTTGACAGTTATTCATTATGTCACAGCCTTTTATATGGTCACAGCACGTAGTCTTGTACCCATTTTTGCACATTTTCACTTAAATTCCCTCTTTTACTTTACACTCTAAAGAACGGCCTTAGCTAAAACAGGTTACAACATCTTGCTTTGACTTGTATACAATTATCATTTAGTTTGTAAATCACTGTAATTTTTTGGGAAAAAATATATGCTTGTTATATGAGTTTTGAATGATTTCATTTTTCATTCAATGATTCAACTGAGTAAGAGGGAGAGGTAGGTTTATGTCCCTCTAGTCTACCCTCCCAATTAACTTATAGTGCACAGTCAGAGATTACGCTGTAACCCTTCAGCGTTTGAAATTAAACTTTTAGTTGTACATTCCTTCTTCCCACTTTACCTAGCATTGCATGTGCTGCTGTTGTTTGCAATTGTTGTGTTCTTTGACATGAACACATAAGCAATCTAATGCTCACATTGGTGCTCGTATTCGACTGCATGACATTCTTAATTATCCCGATGCCATTAGTCAACAGTGATGTGTGCGGACAATTTGCACTCACTGAGGCGGATTGGGCCTATAAACTTGACATGGCGTTTCCCCTTCGGATATCACCCGCTTGTTGTTGTAGCCTATTTGTCGTGCTAATTAATTCAAGTTCCCAGAAATACGAGTATGCCTATCAATAGTACGCAATGCGAAAGCCCCGGGGGATCTTCAGCTAATTATACAACTGTTTAATTAGCGCAAGCTACAGTGCAATTAAAGCTTTTTAAAACGATACTGTGTTTGTTGTTTGAAACAGGGGGAACTCTCATCATTCATCGCTCATGGTGTAAAAAATGTGTGCGTAAAAGCATGATCAAATGTTGTTTGCAGGATGAAAGTGAACGCCACTGGCACGTTCCAGTGTTCCTATAAAGGAGTATGGGACAAAAAAGCCTACCCGTGAAAAGCCAACACTTGATATGCTTCTTTTTTTTTTTTAACCGTTATAAATGTGTGCGAGGGTTTTCCCATCTCGTAAAAGCGCTCTCTCTGACTGCCGCTGTCCGTGGTTCTGAAGGGAGCGCCACTCCACCGCTGGCTGTACGCGCTCTAATTGAGCTTTGTGTGTGCATGTCGTTAGGAGCTGGCCGGCGGGTGGACGGCCGGCTTTCATCTCTATCCGCCTCTCTCCGTTTTCTCCCAGGGGAACATATCAAATGGTTTCTTCTTGCGAGTCATTTTCGAACAACTCATAATAAGTCAAGTTTTCATTGTGTATAGATAAACGAGCGCACGCACACACATGCGCGCGCGTGCACACACACACACACACAAACACACACACAAACACACCTGTATGGTTTGACGGTTGTAGACTTTCACTACGTGGAAGTTAAAACTGTAAATCCCTTTGCGTGGTGCGATGAAATTACTCCGCTCCTCGTCGAAATTCTTTCCAATATTTACGAGGATCTGGAGAGAGAAATGATAGAGGAGGGAGGTTTACAGCAAAGGGTGGAGCAGACATCAAATAGGCCTACATTTTCAGGTCATATGCTTCATCACAATTGTGGCTTTAGCGAGATAAGGCACACAAAAGTCAAGGGTATGCAAGACGTGTCTTTTTTTTAATTAAGTAGTCAACTTGGTTTTATCTATTGCTTTTCCTGTAGAACTTGCTAACTTTATAGGGTGTTGAAGCATTTGAATAAATGTTTCAAATTAGATTTTTATTATGCGTGTCTGGAGCCAATGTCTAATTTTATGAGCTTATAGCGGCTTGGAAGAGGACGGTGGCCAAATTGAATGGGCTTTGAAGGAAATTAACATTTAAGAACTCCCTAATAGGATATCACCCTTGCGACCTACTGTTACTAAATAATTTGCAGAGGTGTCACTTTCCATATCCTGTATTGTCAGCTCAAAAGTTAAAATATGCCATACCTCTTGTTTCAAGCAACAGGTAGCGAGTCTTTGGTCTATTTTAGCCTCCGAACTATATCCTCTTCCCGGGAGACAATACGGGACGCATGGCTACGAGATGCCAACTACAATATTATCTACATTCTACTTCATATTGTACAGCCTAGTTTAGATGAGAGACTAAACCAACCCGGCTTTATCGACGCTATATCTTTACTTGTCTCCGGAACAACCACTATTGTCTTGCAGTTGGCATGGATAAACACTTCAAATGTAATTTTCTGAAATAAAACATATTTGTAAAGCATCTTTGTGTAACCTACATACATAGATTTTTATGTGGGTCGATTTAAAATAGCGAAAGTCCAGTCTCGTCTCAAACGTTGGTTATTTAGAGACTGATAGACTAGACCACACTACAATGGACCACAATATAATAGAACGTAATAGTATAGAAGAGAATACTATAAAATAGCTATAAAAAAAAGGCTCCTTCCCCCCTACCTGATCAAAGTAGATAACCATAGTCCTGTTGCTCATCTCGGAGGGTTCGTGGTTGGTGTTCCTGATCGCGGAGAACGCCACCTTGGCGCTGCCCGAGCGCACCGAGATGCCCAGCGCCGTGCCGGTGGGGTCCGAGGTCGGGTTGGAGTCGCAGACCACCAGGCATTTCCCCTCGAGGATAATTGGCTCCGTCTCGTTTTGCGCTCGGGTCAGGCTGGCGACGAGCCACACGGCACTCAGCAAGCAAAACGTTAACATCACGGACGAAGGGTCGACTTTTAATCTTTTTTGGGGGGGGGCTTCAAACCTTGCTTTTCCTCACAGACTTGTCCCAGATCTGCCCTGCTGTTTTTCTTTTTTGTTGCTTTTTTTTCTCTGTGCGACTCGGTCACATGAAGAAGTCACTTATCTAGCAGCTATTAAATATTAAACCGTTCTCTTCCAGGATGTGCGCGGACTCCGTGGGTGGAACTGAAGGGTTTGTACTCCCCGTCTTCTGTAAAGAAAAGCTTTGTCGGCGCCACTTTTTCCTCCCACTTTCCGGGGTCGTAACTTTTCTTTTCTTGCACGTATCTTTTCAGTGTGCACTGTCAACGACGACCGGCCGTTTCACACACAGGCGGAATAGGCAGCGGAGGGGCCCTTGCCGAGTCGCAGCGCCGTAGAATACATAGCGCACAGGGCTCCGTCTGCTCTCGCGCTTCAATTATTGATATGTGAGATGTTGGAGTTTAACACAAAAAAAGAGGCTGGGAATGAACGGCCACGCATGAGCAAGAGATGTTCCCGCCCCACTCGTTTTTGCTTTGCAGACCCTCCCCTCCTATCGTAACAGGGCCCATCACCGTATTGGCTTCCCTCGCAGCTTCAATATTTTCCAACCAGCGCGCGCCGACCCGCCTCCGATTCAACTCTCTCTCTTTCTCGCGCGCGAACGCATTCGCACGCGCGCGAACGCATACGCACGCGCGCGCACCCACACACACAAGCACACACACACACACACACACACACACACACACACACACACACTCAGACAAACCTGGCTATTCTCTTTGGTGACGTTCTTTTCAAGTAGTCGTTGTAGGTATTTTCCCCTCGGACCAAGAAGGTGTAGACTACTTTTGCACGGTAACACAACGGGGAAAAAATCATTGGGAATGGGTCTTATCGCACGCCATCACGCCCATTGTTGAAAGCATTCTTTTTTTAAATTGAGTTTGCAAAGTAAGACCATGTGAGGAGAGTTGGCTGCAGATCACTGGCGCTGCGCGTGGGAAGACAAGCCAAAAGAGAAGCAGAAAGAAATAAAAAGGTCCAAAAGAAAAACTAAAGAACGAAGATGGAGCAAAGCAGGCGGCAGAAGCATATTCAAAAAGGAGAAGGCCAACTTCAACTTACTAAGACGAGGTAATCAATTAATGCAAAGGACGGAGGAATTTTAGGAATTTTAAGTTTCGTAACGTGATTATAAGGGAGAGAAAAAACGGAATCATAATACACTGTTAAGCTTATTTCTAAAGTGGTGCCAACTGTTAGTCAGGTGCAGTGTGCCTACATGCAGGAAGGGTGGTTGCGGATCGGCGGTTCGTTGAGTGATGGAGCATGTTTGCATAATAAACATGCATAATAAAACGGATGTTATATCTGTCTTGACGATCATGTTTGCTCACTCTTGTTTTAATCCTGTGAGCCCTGTTCTAAATGTACTGCAGCGTTTTGGATGCTCCAGTCCTGCTGGACTGCCGAGCAAGAGCGCATTGCATGTAGCCGCGACTTTAGGAGATAAAGGAGCATCTGACAGTGATAGAGTGCAATGGGGTATATTGTTGTGGAAAATACGGTTATTTCTAGTGTGATATTTCTGCTAAAGATAACCAATAGGATTTGTACAGGCTGGGCTATATACTTGTTGATGCTATAACATTTCTTCAGTCTTCTGTTTTAATTAGTCTTTACAAAATCGACTTCTCTTCAACTACTCCCCTCCCCCCGCCCACACACACACACAGACCTACACTCACACAAACCCACACACATACACACAAACCCCCCCCCCCCCCCCACACCCACACACACAAAACACACACACATACACAAGCACACACACTCACACCTTCGTCTCTGCCAAACGCTCCAGCTGTGCTTTAGTTCTCTTTCCATCTCACCTGGTTTTCACCATACTGTGTCTCTCTCCTCTCATTTGTCCACCTATCTGTGTGTGTGTGTGTGTATGTGTGTATCTCTCTCTCTCTCTCTCTCTCTCTCTCTCTCTCTCTCTCTCTCTCTCTCTCTCTCTCTCTCTCTCTCTCTCTCTCTCTCTCTCTCTCTCTCTCTCTCTCTCTCTCTCTCTATCTCTGTGTCTCTGACTCCCGGGAGGGGGTGTGTGCTCCCCAATGAGCCAGTGTCTGAGCTCTGTCTCCTAATGCAGGCTGACGCTGAATGACAGGTCAAAGGACTTCTCTGAGACTCAGCAGGCAGGGGACGAGTCACATGAACCCTCTCTCTCTCGCTCTCCATCTCTCTTCCCCTTTTGTCTGTCTCCGTGTCATCCTCAAATCCACACACATTGCTGTAGTAATTCACACTCCACACACGCATGCATACTCGCATACACGCGCACTCGCACACACGCGCGCACACACACACACACACACACACACACACACACACACACACATCCCCATACACACACAGACCGTGTTGGGGTCACAGTGAGACAGGAAACTGAGCTCAGCGTGTCCCGGGGCGACGGTGTCCTGACTGCAGTTAAACACGACTGACAGACAGAACCCACCTCTCGCCTAGCACCCGCTCTGGTGTGAGTGTGTGTGTACTGCAAATGTTTGTGGCGGCTGGTTTCTTGGTCGGTGGGACTAGGACAATACTGTATAGATTGAGCTTTATGTAAGGATCACCAGATTTGTCTGTCTGTCTGCCTGTATGTCTGCCTGCTCTACTTGACCTTTCTATATTAACAGAGCATATATGTCACCCTGTCTGTCTGTCTGCTGTCATCTGTCTATCTTTCTGTTTTGGTCAAATCCGCCAATCCATTTGTCTGTCCAATGTACATATGACTGCCTGTCTGTCTGCCAATGTGTCGGTCTGTCTGTCATATCTTAATGGATAAAACCCTGCATCTGGAGATGCTGAGCTTGTGTGGTGCTCACCAACATGAAAGATTTGGGGACTTCCCATTTCCAATGAGATAGAGGAACACATACATGGACTCTAGAAAACAAGACAAAATTACACTTTTTTAGTCCCATCAGCACCGTGAAAGAGTGGCATTAAGAATGCAGAAGTGTGACCAACTTTGACCATGCAGAGGAAGAAACGGTCTTTGCCCGTTGTGTGAGTGAGGTAAGAACCCAGTCCCATGTGATATGTAATATGCAGCGTGGACAGCAATGTCTTTGCTTCGAGTTTCATCTCAACATATATTAAGATAGGGACAATTTATGTAGTACAGGCAACATCACAACTACAGTTGGCCAATTAATATATATTTAATCAGTTGTTATATTATTATATATTTATATAAATGACAGCAGATCCTTTATGTTTGTTAATACAATTCATCAACTAAACATAAATTATTTAATAAATAACAGCTAACTGAAAAAATACATAAACAGTGTATTAAAACTAGCACATTAAATTTTTTACCCATTTCAGTCCAAACAGATTACACTTCGTCCAAATATGGAACTCAGGAGGGAGAACATCAGCTGGCAGTTTACACAGCAATACTGAGGTGGCATACAGAGCTATACATGGTGATATCACATATTTAAAAACTACATAGGTGAGACTGGAATAGCCTATAGCTAAATAAAAAGAAGAACATAATGAAAAGACAGGTGTGCTTACGAATGCAAAAAAACAAACAAATCATCATAGTTTAACCAGCCAGAGTAAAGACAACCTATGCCAGTCCCTCTGTGGCCATGTTGAAGAGAGAACGCACGTACTGGACTAAAGCAGAAAGAAGACAATACTGTTGAGAGGGGAAGCAACAACCAGCGGATTGATGTTAATCCAGAAAGTGTGGCTGGGAAAACCCACAAAGGAGAGGTTTATCTTGTTGTGTCTTCTGTGTAAGCCTGCTGAATCTATAATGTATTCCTATTCCTTTTCAAATGACCCAAGAACAATTACATAACTGCAAACTTTATGACAAATTCCCATTGATGCCATGATTCTTCTTTTCCCCTGACTACTTGCTGGTCTGAAAGTGGGGAATGGTTTGGGAATCCAAACTTTTATCCGGGCTACTGCCAATCCACAAAATGAAATGGCAGATGGTGGAACAGTGGGTAGTGCCGTTACAGCAGAGCTCCAGACTCTCTCTATTGCGGTTTCCTGTCTGTGTTGAGGTCTTCCTGTTTGTGTAGCATCTCCCTACTGGCTCCTCCTGTTTCGCAACAGACAGGCTCAGGTTATGATTATTGGAATGCCTAATTTGCCCACAGGTGTAAATGAAGTGTGTGTGTTAGTGTTTGTGTGTGCGTTTGTGAGACTTTTGACGAGGAGCTGAGTAATTTCATCGCCGCTCAAAGGGATTTACAGTTTTAACTTTCACATTGTGAAAGTCTACCACAGTCAAACCCTACAGGTGTGTGTGTGTGTGTGTGTGTGTGTGTGTGTGTGTGTATGTGTGTGTGTGTGTGTATGTGTGTGTGTGTATGTGTGTGTGTGTGTGTGAGTTCTAACCCTAACCCTCGCCTATAGACCGTTTTCAGTAATTTGAACATGCAGTCTGAAAATAGCAAATATATATTTATCTACGACAAATATTTAAAAAGAACAGGGTAAAAACGAGAATAACTAGTATAAACACCAAGCAGCCAGTGACTCATCAAGCCACACCTGTTTTTCTGGAGTCAGCGACAGTGCAGTCATGCTGGGCCAACTAGGATAGCATAGCATTAAATTACACAATGATTCCTTGAGTCAGTCTCAGCCCTCCCCCCCTTTGGTTCATAACACACTGGCTTTATGACTCCAATGCGATCAGGGGAACTCAATTAATTGTGAGTGTGAGTGTGTGTGTGTGTGTGTGTGTGTGTGTGTGTGTGTGTGTGTGTGTGTGTGTGTGTGTGTGTGTGTGTGTGTGTGTGTGTGTGTGTGTGTGTGTGATTGTGGTGTGAGAAGGGAAGGATGTGATGGTAGTTGATAATTCGTTTTCACCCTGTTTGTCAACTGGCTGGTAATGTGCATAAAAGAAGTGTAATATTTTATTCAACACTCCAATTAACCATGGTAACCTTGTGGGCATTAGCAAAAACAATCTTCCCTCGTAGCGGCCCCTGTGACCTCTGCTCGTGTGGGGGAATTAGTTAGCAAAAATAAATAGAATAAGGGTAAGGTGGAAGAATTACAAGTTATTTTGTTAAATTTAGTCTGTCCTGGCAGCCAATACGGTATCAGCTAGCTCCCCAATAGCTGGTTATCAATAATAGTATACACGTTAAGATATTTAAGAATATAGTATGGATTAATACAAATATATGAATACATATGTAAGGACTGGGATGTGCAATGTTGCTTAATTATTTATTTGATCATTTATTTTGGTTTAGAACTACATTGTTAATGCTCCTTTCCAAACACACAGCTCTAATTATAAACTGTGTAGGTATTTCTGCGAAGTGCCTAATGAAGCACGTTCATACTAATTAAACACACACCACGGAACATCTTTTGGTCCTTTATTACCGCACTTGCAGGTTATTTAAACACACACACACACACACACACACACACACACACACACACAGACACACAGATTGAGGGAAGGGACGCCATTAAATGAATTAATGTCTATCTCCACATCTTGCACCTCTGTCATAATAATCGGATTACTTATGTAAAACACTGTGTATAATGTCATTTCTATAATCAGATTACGGTGTTGTGTTGACAGGACATGGGCGAGCCGGATGGCTGACGGCCGTGCCAGCAGCAGCAGCACACTGTAGCGCCGCAAGGTTGTCACGTCCTTTAAGATGCAGCAGATTGGGTTCACATTGGCCTTGATGGGCTGAATATTCCCTCATCCCACACCCTGCACCAACACCCCATGGGAGGGATCTGGAAGCACCTCATCATTCCCGACAGCTTCTCCTTAATTGTGTGATGAAATTGTAAAGGTTCGATAATGTACGGTGTGGGTTGTGAAAGCTGAAGATTGTTTTTAGAGGCTTTACACAGCTCTATATACAGAGAGAAAATAAGATATGAAATCTTGGTATTGCAATACTTTTAGGATGGATCAGGAATGAAAATATACACATGAACAATGTAGCCTAATTTGAATTATATTCAGCTGCATTTATAAGTATTTGTTTTTTTAATGTGTATTTTTTTTCCGTACTGTTGTTGTTGCTTGGGTCAATCTTTATGTCCTTTTACATACTAAGGTAAGATCAGACAAAATACTTTTTCTGTTCCCATTTTTGCTCCTATCAATAGAATGTGAATTTTCTAGAATCACTTTGCTCTCAGTGCAGTGTACTTTGCTTGCGGCAGGGAGTGAGGTTCAGGCTCCCAAAGGACATGCTTTGTAGCAGATAGACAGCGGGCCTAATGGAATATCTACACTGCATTGGAATCTATTCCATATTTCATGGGGTCGCCGTGAACAAGCGTTGAGATCACAGAAGATAAACCAGATATAGAATGGATAGAAAAACACATAAAGGGATGCAATATTCTCTCAGCTACATAGTTGATACTGAACACTGAACTGGAAATAATAAAGTCACTGTCAGGACTTCCTCCAGCGCAAGATTCTCAAAGTGTTCTGAATGCTTTGATCATTCCCTTATACAATCAACATTTCACTAAGTTAGCTATCAATATGTATGGTATATTGTCATAATATGAAGGTCACCTTCATGTTATAAAGGTCTTTTTCTACAAAAAGATACTGGAAAATTGCAAATTGAACGTACAGTGGTTAGTTGACAATATACAGATGTTGTTTTGTGGTTGACTATGTTAGGGTCATTTCTGCGACATACGCTTGTGCATTCCTTTCTCAAATAGAATAATCTCATTTTAAAAGTGGACTGAATTATTGAAACTAATGAAATGTATAATGTAGATACATTCAAGCACCCTATCATTACCCATTTGCTGTCATTGCCTCCACAATAACTGGTTGTGGATCTGGTTTGTGATCCGTAGCATTTAGCTCCAAGCAACCAAACAGTGTTTGTTAAACACCTGGGAAGCCCCTTGGGATGCATAGAGCTGTTTGAGCTGCTACACAAAACCAGTGATCCGGGACACAGGGTCCCTTTGTACAGCGTGTTATTGTTTGTGTAATGCACGTTGTTGCTTGTTGTTTATTTGGTACAGTACACTTAGCAGAAACAAGCATCCAAGTCCTTTGGGGTGGCTGGCATCAGTTTTACATAATATTCAGCCACTGTGGAAAGACCTGGATCCCATTGAAAGATACACAAAACATACAGTAAGTTTACCTAACCCTAAAGCTTTTATACTGCACTCTGTGCATTTGTGTTCCCCAAAACAGATGGGTTGGATTCACTTGGGTTTTGTTTGGTTTTATGTTTTTATCACACAATTGATGGGATGGTCTCCAAGGTAACATATACTCCACTGATCCTGTAGAACCATATATAGTGAACGTCTAAATGTAAAAGTCTCATGATCTGTATCTCTCAGTTACTACCATACATAATGGTAGTCCTTTTTCCACTTTAAACAGCCTACGTATGTTATCTATGAAAACACAGAATTACCTCAAAATTTAATTTAGCAACTTCACGAATAAGGTTCTTGGAAGAATGCTATATTATTGCTATGGAGAGGAAATATATCAACCTCTTTGACTGCTTAAATTGTTTTTTAAATGCCCCCTTCAGCCATTTTGACTTCCTGCCTTTTCCACTTATTTGAAAGGAAGACGCTGCAAATGAGTGATAATTTATGGCCAAATCTGTCTGTGTCAAAAACAGAGAGCCGAAGGGAACACTTCTGTGAAATAATAAACATAAATTTGTTTGATAATATATGTTAGATAGCTGAAACAGGGATAGATTACATAACAAATGCTTTTTAAAGTAAGCAGACCCGTAAACATAATCATTATCTAAAAACAATATGATATAATAAATAAAACACATTTACATTTCTGGTAGGCTTTTTAGAATAGTAAGTAATGAAAATGTGCAAGGTCCAGTCCCCAAACAAGGCTAATGTTAGACAACAACAACACAACGACAAACTTACAAAAACATAATTCCCTCAGCGTGGAAGGTATCTCACTTGCCTTGAACAGCATACTTGTGCCATTAACTCTACCATTTAAACTCTCTCTTGGCTGTAGACCGAATACTAGGATGACAGTGACAGTTTGTGATAGTTGTTCACTTGTCTCGGTGTATATCCCCAGATGGTAGTCTGTCACCATTAATCCATGGGTCCATAATAGACAGCTGGATCACATAGATCTAATGAGAGCTGCAAAGGAGGACATAACTGACACTCCAAGTCTCTGTGTGCTCTGCCATCTCCATCTCCCCTTTGATAGAAAATGTAACGCTCCTGAATAAGTAAGCAATGATGAAAAGTGTTACCGCTTAAGGGGGTTGAGCTGTAGAACTGCGCGTATATACCATTTGGTATATACGCGCAGTTAGTTATTTACCTGTACTACAGATCCCTCTATTGCCAAATTCTAATATAAATTTGTAATGAAGTAATGATATATTTAGCCTTTTCAAATCCATTAATTCTGAAAAAAAATATCATGGTTGTGTGGCTGGTTGGGCTAGAAATCTAAATAATTGTGTTTATATAGTATATTATTTAGGGAGTTTCTGAATGTTGAGTGGAAATGAGGCAAAAATGTGGTTTTATATACAGCGTGGTAACATTCCTTTGCTCAAATCAACATTAGGATAAAATAATTAGCTTGATGATACTAAAATGGTATATTTCAGTGCAAATAGTCAAAATATATTCTGCAGTTCATTACTTATCTCCAGACAGTCTTTGTAATACCCTCTTTTACTCCCTTTATTCTTTCTACTAGGCAATGTGATGGTAGGGTATGAGATTCACAGAGTGATCTCCAACCTAAACGACGGAATAGGTTGATATGGGTCGTCTAAGAACGCACATATCGAAAAAATGGATGAAAGAAAAGAAAGAAAAAATAAATTTTCCAGTGACCCAGGGTTCGACATTTCTTCTTCTTAGGATGAACAAGGCCGACATGTTTTTGTTGGGCAACCCAGAAGTTTATGTTTGCTTTGCTTCACCAAAAAAAAGCACAAATATAAAGAAGTTGTCTATATGCCACCGGAAATGGGGAACTTAAAACCACTGCTTTGTTATGCCTAATTACTCAAATGTTGGATATCATGCCACTTTTCCTGCTCTTTCAAGATCCTACTGCCATAGGACTTTGGACCTCCGGAGCAGTGGGATTTTCACAAAGCGATCCCAAGGCGCCCCCTGGTTGATAGGTCTAACGGCCAAGTGTTTATCACTTTCCAATGAATTTAGATGAAATTATTGCGACACCTTTTATTTCCAGTGTGTTTCAATGGCGCATTTGATGATGCTATGTGAGTCACTTCCTGTAGGCCTGAGTCACTACACAATTCAATATTGTATATGTCCTTGAAGCCTTCTTTTATATAAAAGAGACTCCAAATCTCTAGCTCACTACAAAGTGTTCTTGACCCCTAGGGCCCCTAATTGCATTACTTCCTGTGGAGTTAGAGCCTTCAATGATGATGATTTGAGTAGACCTTAATGCCCTTATTCATATAACAGAGACCAGAAGTCTTTATCTCACTCACAAGTCATTCTGTGCCCCCATGAATGATGTGTTTGCATCACTTCCTGCAGGTCTAAGGAAAAGCAGTCTTTTGAAAATCTTTTACTTAAGTCTTTTACTTTTTTGATTGCATTCACGCTTCAAAAACCTTTAAAGTGGTATTCATTTGTCCTGATTATCTTGTTAAACTAAATGTACTGTATATATACAATTAAGTTACATTAAATAACACATGACATACCAGCTAACACGAGTGCAAAAGACAATGATTCTAACAACTTGTCAGCTGCATGGTATCAGCGGTAGCAGTGTCCATATCAATCACCATGGCAATGATAGAAAACATTGCATAAACTAACAAACTAAACATCACGTACATTCACTGAACGAAGATTATGAAAATAAAATGCATATTCTTTGCTAGAAATCGTATCAAAACACATTTAAATGCCGAAAATGTCTTCAAACATTGCATTTTTCACTAAGAATAAAACGAATGTCATCCATTTTGTTTTTTGACATCCATTTATATCCATTGAATTTTTTCTGTTTCTTCCAACTGTTCCAGCGACCTCTCAAATGGGACATTTTGGGCCATATTGACAAACAACCTATTCTATCGTTTAGGTTGGAGAACAGGCTGAAGTAGGACTCACAAAACCACCTAGTGATCAGAGTCGGGCAAAAGTAATTATACTTTTCAGAAAAAAATGCAATATTGTGAATTAATCCATAACCTCCAAAGCTTGATGGATATACACTATATTGCCAAAGGTATTGGGACACCCCTCCGAATCATTGAATTCAGGTGTTCCAAACACTTCCATGGCCACAGGTGTATAAAATCAAGCACCTAGGCATGCAGACTGCTTCTACAAACATTTGTGAAAGAATAGGTCACTCTCAAGAGCTCAGTGAATTCAAGCGTGGTACCGTGATAGGTTGCCACCTGTGCAATAAGTCCATTCGTGAAATTTCCTCACTACTAAATATTCCACGGTCAATTGTTAGTGGTATTTTAACAAAGTGGAAGCAATTGGGAACAACAGAAACTCAGCCACGAAGTGGTAGGCCACGTAACATCACAGAGCGGGGTCAACGCATGCTGTGGCGCACAATGCGCAGAAATTGCCAACTTTCTGCAGAGTCAATAGCTACAGACCTCCAAACTTCATGTGGCCTTCAGTTTAGCACAAGAACAGTGTGTAGAGAGCTTACTGGAATGGGTTTCCATGGCTGAGCAGCTGCATCCAAGCCTTACATCACCAAGTGCAATGCAAAGCGTTGGATGCAGTGGTGTAAAGCACACCGCCACTGGACACTAGAGCAGTGGAGACGTGTTCTCTGGAGTGACGAATCACGCTTCTCTGTCTGGCAATCCGATGGACGAGTCTGGGTTTGGCGGTTGCCAGGAGAACGGTACTTGCCTGACTGTATTGTGCCAAGTGTAAAGTTTGATGAAGGGGGGGTTATGGTGTGGGGCTGTTTTTCAGGGATTGGGCATGGCCCCTTAGTTCCAGTGAAAGGAACTGTTAATGCTTCAGCATACCAAGACATTTTGGACAATTTCATGCTCCCAACTTTGTGAGAACCGTTTGGGGATGGCCCCTTCCTGTTCCAACATGACTGCGCACCAGTGCACAAAGCAAGGTCCATAAAGACATGGATGAGCGAGTTTGGTGTGGAGGAACTTGACTGGCCTGTACAGAGTCCTGACCTCAACCCGATATAACACCTTTGGGATGAATTAGAGCGGAGACTGTGAGCCAGGCCTTCTCATCCAACATATGTGCCTGATCTCACAAATACACTTCATAAACACACTCCTAAATCTTGTGGAAAGCCTTCCCAGAGGAGTTGAAGCTGTTATAGCTGCAAAGGGTGGGCAGACTCCATATTAAGCCCTACGGATTAAGAATAAGATGTCATTAACCTTCATGTGCGTGTAAAGCAGGCGTCCCAAAGCTTTTGGCAATATAGTGTATATAAAGCAGACAAAATATATAACTACACATAAAGACACATAAAGATTTAGTACTGGTTTAAGGTTACACCTCTTCAACTTTTCAAATAACATCTTGAGGTGTTGCTTCCAAAGGGTTCCAACTGCTTTGAGATGATGCAATCATAATTTGCGGAGAGAAAGACAATCAGAGGTAAGAAAACCTTATTTTCATATTCACCTTTGCCTTTCTCTCCTGTTTCACATTCACACCTCAAGGGAATATAGTCATCCTCCCTGTGCCCAGGGTGTAAACCTCTGGTAGGAAAATTGCTTGTGATAAGGTGATAGAAGTGATAGCATATAAGAAGGAAATCTAATATGCTGCTTTTCTCACTTCCTCCTGATTACCTGTCATCACCTTACTTTGGATTATTACGTTTCGTGTCACATTTCTTTAACTTTCACTTTCACTGTTTTCTGCCAGTCCTCTGCTAAAATATTCCCAATGTTGAAATCTATCTTTTGTATATAAATAACTTTCTCTCTTAAGTGATTTTACACACACTAACTAAGCCAGCCAGATAGGGCCAAGGATTATATTGTCTAGTTCATATAGATTTTCGTATGTGTGTTTGGAGACATGTTTATTGTAAAATACTGTAAAAATAGTTAGATTAAATATTAATGATGGAGAACAAAATCTAGGACAATATCATTCTGTTCTATTTTGTTTCTCTTTTTGACCTTTTCTGTGTTTAATCTCAATAGTTATGATGGTATCATGGGATACATTATATGGGGGTTGGATGATTACTACTAATAATTATAATAACAATAATAATTAAAGCTGCAAGCAGCATTTAGCGGGTGTCGAGGTTTGTGCAGACGAGGCAGACCAGTGAGACTTTTAAAGATTTTATACAGTTGATGAGGTTGGAATGGCCTCAGCTCAATTGCGGTGATTGGCCTTCAATGTTTTGTGAAAGTGTATGAAAGTCAGGGTTCAGCAGTTACGCTTCTTTAACGCTTTAAAATAGAAAGATAACCGGCATAGCATTTAGACACACACACACACAAAAGTGGCAAGTGCATTGCATCAACATTGCAAACAGTTAGGTCAGTGCTTACTGCTGACATTGTACTGTATTGTTTTTGGTTTAAATCAAGGAATACGCTTTACTTTGATCAAACACTGTTTAGAAAAGTGAGAGAAAATTATTATATATTGTCATACAGTATGAAGATAATGATAGTTAATGGGTTGTTTTTAATGTAATGACAGCTTCACACAGACACACACACACACACACACACTTTAGGTTTACTTTGACCAAACACTGTAATGGATTGTTTTTAATGTAATGACTGCTTCAGACACACACACACTTTAGGTTTACTTTGATCAAACACTGTTTAGAAAAGTGAGAGTAACGTTTTATATATTGTCATACAGTATGAAGATAGAGTAAAGTTTTATATATTGTCATACAGTATGAAGATAATGATAGTAAATGGGTTGTTTTTAATGTAATGACAGCTTCACACACACACACACACACTTTAGGTTTACTTTGATCAAACACTGTAATGGATTGTTGTTAATGTAATGACAGCTTCAGACACACACACACTTTAGGTTTACTTTGATAAAACACTGTTTAGAAAAGTGAGAGTAAAGTTTTATATATTGTCATACAGTATGAAGATAACGATAGTTAGAGTGGTTCAATGGGATTGGAATCACGGCATGGTAACAGGTTTGAGCCTGTAGCAGCCATGTTTTTGGGCATAATTGGAAAAGTGAAATATCTATGTTGTTCGGAATTTCATGCTGAACAACTTTTCTATTATAGTCAAGATGATTAGAGTCCATATAGATTTGTGAAAACGCATTTTAAGTCCATTGTGACGGTTTGTTGTTTCTGGCGGCCATTGTTTTTAACCAAAATTAAAACCTGAAAATCTACTCTTGTTCAGAATTCCATGGCCAACAACTTTTGTATTGTACTCAAGATGATAGGAGTCCATATAGATTTTTGAAAACGCATTTTAAGCCCATTCGGACGGTTTTTTGCTTCTGGCGGCCATGTTGTTTTACCAAAATTAAAAGCACAAATAGTAATCTTGTTCAGAATGTTAGGCACAACAACTTTTATATTGGACACAAGATCATAAGAATCCATACTGATGTCGAAAAACGCATTTACGTCCATGTAGACCGTTGTTAGCCTCTTTCGGCCATGTTGTTTCAGGAAAATTGAAAAAGTAAAAACTTCATCTTGTGCAGAATTTCATGGCCAACAATTCATCAATTTCACTTAAGATCATAGGAGTCTTCCTTGATGTGGGAAAAAGCATTTTAATTTGTTTTTCAGTTTTTTTGGTCTGGCGGCCATGTTGTTTTGTCAATCAACTTATATCTTATTTAAGCATTTGAGGTTTATAATCCTGATTGTGTGACAGTTGATCCCGCTCAAATCCAACACTTCCTCTAGGAACTGTGGTCATTTTAGTCACAAGCCACGCCCTTTTGTATGCCACGCCCCAATTGGAAAAACATGGGTACCATGTTGTTCAGAATTTAATGTTGAACAACGTTTGTATTGGGGTCAAGATCATAGGACTCCACCTTGATGTCGATATAAGCATTTTTGTGTTTGGCGTTGTTAAGGCACACCTTCTTTCAAAGTTAATGTCTCCTGGGGGCCTTATATTTTATTGCACAGACTTTTACAAACTTCATATTAAAGATATTGGTCCAACGATTATGTGTACCAAAGGATTTCTGTGTATCTCAAAATACGTAGGGCTTTTACATTTTTTCATGTTTTTCACAAAATTCAAAAT
>JACYXH010000177.1:1053854-1058854 GCA_026745465.1 Lota lota | reverse complement strand
TTTGCCTGAGTCTGATGTCAGGGTAGCGCTTAGCCCTGCATGCCATGTATTGACCAGTAGGCCCCGTGTGGGCATGTCTGCAATTGCTGAGGGGTTGTATCTCTTTTTGCCAAATGTCAACAGACAGCTGCTTTGAAAATGTTGATGTTAATAGAAGCTTTTCCTATGAGCTTAAACTAAACTAAAACATAAAAAATGGTGTAAACTTTAAACCTCAAGTTTGTAGTTTTATACTCTTGTTTACTAGAGTTAACAGATGTTGGCAATGATAATTGTTATACCTCTTTCTTTCCTGCATTCATGAACTGTTTCACAAGTACAATGTTTGGGAAATTAAATTATCTACTGTCAAAAGTTCTTCACAGCACCGATTTTGTTTTAAGAATTTGAAAATGTGAGAATTTGGGAATAAGAGAATACGATCATTTAGAACATTTTGAATTTGGGAATTTGAGAGTTTGAGACTTGCAGAAGTTGGCAATTTGAGAACTTGAGAATGTTAAAGGGAGCAAATAAAAAAAAAATAGGAGGAGACATGCAAAAAAATAAGGTGTAATTACACTACACCATTTAATTTTAAATGGCCCTTTAAACAGAACATGACAAGTTTGAAAGGAAGGTGTGAGGCAACAAGTTGCAGACACACCTTAACCCTTGACCCTGTTTGTCAAGGCAATTAAACATGGATGGCACAGAGAAAGGAAATAAAACATAACCACACTAAATAAAGCAATTTGAAAAGATGAATGCGACGTTAATTGCGCAATTGACATCCCTAGCAGTGGGCAAAGTGTCAAAGAATTGAACAGGGATGAAGGTTGTTATTTTAAGCATATGTATGATTTAAACTAAACTAAAAAATGGTGTAAGCTTGGACCTTCAACTTCGGACCAACAACAGATGTTGGTAATGATGATCTTTATACCTCTTTCTTTCCTGTAGGCATGAACCATCATTTCACAAGAACAATGTTTTTGAAGTTATGTGATTTACTTAGAAAAATTATTCACAGCACAGATTTTGGATTGTCCGGTTTGAGAATTGGAGAGTTTGAGGATTTGGGAATAGGAGAACTAGAGAATTGGAGAATATGAGAATTACAGAAGAAGATAATTGGATAATTTGGGAATTAGAGTAGAAGATAATTTGATAATTTGGGAATTAGACAATTGAAAATGATTAGAAACTTTGGAAATTTAGAAATTGGACGATATGATAACGTGAGTTTTGAGATTGAGATTATTTGGGAATTTGAGAATTAGGCAATTTGAGAATATGTGGCTAATTTCAAAATCAGCAGAGACATGCTTAAACAGAAGGTGTAATTTGCACTACCAGATGTCAAAATGACGCGCTTGCACGATCCTATCATATGGCCCTAACAGACGATGAGCATGCCCTAAAGGAAGGTGTGAAGCAACAAGCTGCCATGACCCTGTTTGCTCAAGGCAGTTAAACATGGATGGTACAGAAAAAGGAAACAAAAACATAACCACCCAAAAAAAAGCTATTTGAAAAGATGAATTGTTTGTTAATCAATTAACATTTTTAGCAGTGGGCGAAGTGTATAATAATTTAACCATCTGACGACCTAAGCATATGTATGATTTGGTGATTTGTTTGAATTATATTTGGGTGTTGATCTATTTATAAATATTCTGTCTGTATCCGGCATGTGTTTGTGTCTGTTCATTATCTACTAGTAAATACTAGTCTTTTTTAAGTGTTTTGTTTGCCAAGAAAATCCAAGATTCAAAGAAAAGCCAATATGCCCAACTGTAACAAAATATATTGAATAAAAATGGAGAAAAGGGAAGGCGTAACCAGAGAAGACTTTGTGCTTAAGAAGGCTGCTGAACATTGGCTGTTGATAAGGCAATCAATATACGTAGTCTTGTCCACACACACACAAACACACGCACACACTCACACACACACACACACACACACACACACACACACACACACACACACACACACACACACACACACACACACAGTACATTGTGTTTTTCTGTTTCTCTGCCATATATTACTAACTTCTTCTTCTATCATGGTTCTACTTCAGTGGCTGGATAAAGAGGTTTGTCCGAACATAGGTTTCTCTAAGAAAAAGGGAAAACAAGAAAAACACCTAAACTGTAATCTTTGTCATCGTAGTTTATGCAGGACTGCTGATGTCTTTATGGAATGTTTAACCTTGTGTACTAAAATGCATGTAAATAACTTTGAACAGTCCAAGTGTGTAAAATGCACTGGTGTTTTATTGGTTTTAGAGATGAAAACTTGACTCTGCTTCACACGTCCCAATTCATTTTATATATGCAGAGTGAAGCACCTGTCCACCCTGTTTTCTAAATTCAGAGGTTGGAAGGGTAGAGTTGAAAGAATATAGGAGATAATGGAAAATGAGAGGGGAGGAGCAAAGAGAGAAGGGCAGAGGAGAGGAGATGAGAAGAGATGAGAGGAGGTGACAGGGGAGGGAGGGGAAGGGAGAGGAGAGGGGAGAAGAGGGGAGTAGAGGAGAGGAGGAGAGGATCCTGGAGGGAATGGCAAGGTGAGAGTACAGATGAGACTAAAGTAGAGGAAAATAGAGAAGACAAGTCAAGGTGAGAAGGGAGGAGGGGAGAGAACCGGAGAAAGTATCAGACTGGGAAGGAAGGAAGGAAGGGTGGAAGGGAGGAAGAAGAAAAGTAAGCCTGTGGGAGAAAACAAGAGAAAGTGAGAGAAGGATGGACAGAGACGAAGAGGATTAATTAAATAAAGAGTGACAGCTGGTAGAGAGGGCGTAGGGAGAGAGTTCCCAGTAGAGAGGCAGCCAGTGTCTCACACACGTCTTTATACCTGCTGATCCAGCCCTCTGCTCCTGCCACTCACAGCCCCATGGACAGGGAACCACGGAAACAGGCAGAGATATCATAAAGATGTGATACATTATGTAGATGAGAAACATTGAAGTACTACCATAAAGATGAGAAACATGGAAGAGATATTATGAGAAACATGGAAGTGTTATCATAAAGATGAGAAACATGAAAGAGATATAAGAAAGATTAGAAACATAGAAGAGATATTATATAGATGAGAAACATGGAAGAAATATAATAAAGATGAGGAACATGGAAGAGATATGAGAAACATGGAAGTGTTTTAAAGATGAGAAACATGGAAGAGATATAATAAAGATTAGAAACATAGAAGATATATTATATAGATGAGAAACATGGAAAATATATATATATGAGAAACTGAAGCGATATCATACAGATGAGAAACATGGAAGAGATATTATACAGATGAGAAACATGGAAGATATATATATATGAGAAACATGGAAGAGATGTTATATAGATGAGAAACATGGAAGAGATATTATAATTAAACCGACCCTGTATGGAGTTATAGATTTTTCTAATGCAATATTTATTGTTTTTAATAAATGTAAACTCTAGTAACATAATTAATAATAATTTAATAAAAAATATTAATTGTATTCTGTATTAAAGTAATGGAAAACAGGATATAAAAACTTAAAATAACCATAACAACTCACGGAGAGAATTATCCAATACACACCTACCAAATATAGTGTCACATTGTTTCTAAAAGTATATTAATATACATCTCAGGTCAGCTTATAAACTCAGTTTTGAGTTTATAACTCAGGAGGAGATCTGAGGTCAGAAAGAAGAGAAAGACAATGATAGAAAGACTGAGCCAGGCGAATGAGAAAAGAGAGGAGGAGGAGCTAAGAGGCCAGTGTGAAGCAGAGATATTTAAAACACAGGTCACCAACGCAAGATAGACACACAACGAGTAGTTAGTGTGAATTAAAGACGGAGGGACTGGCATGGTTTGACTCTATGGAGTAAGGACATGTGCTTACACAGACAGACACACAGACACACACACACACACACACACACACACACACACACACACACACACACACAATGATCCCATGTGTGTGTGTCCCACACAATGACTTGGCTAACCTTTGAAACCTTGTGGAGAGCAAAAATAATACGAATAAAACAAAAAGATGGAAGTTTTACTGTCAAGCCAAAGGGGAGTTATTTTCGTGGGATAATCTTGTATAGGACACAACACCCTATACAGTGACGCAGGCAGCAGATATATATATAAAAAAAAGATGTTGAGTGCCTTTAATGTTGAGGGACACATCAAGTCCGGCTTCTTCAGATCTGAAAATCTGTTAACTGTCCTCCACTGTATCATCTGTCATGCATTGTTAATGTCCACACTAGAAGGCTGTAATAATCCCCACCTGCAGCCATTCAGCAGCACACATACATATACCCTGGAAGCCTTCATAGCAGCCCCCCACCCCCCACCATGCACCATATGTTCCACATTACAAGTATAATAACAACAACAACAACCACAAAACAAATACGAATGAAACTAAAGTTTCAACAAAAGCAACGCGTTCACCCTCAGCAAGACAATACACAGGCATAATTACAGCGCACGTTCACAGGAACAGAATGACGATTGGCATCAGAGCCCGGAAGCTGCCATTTTGGACGGCACGGAGTGTTTCCCACACGTCATCCGGTAACTGCTGAAACCAACGTTAAGCTCCCGTCCATCAGAAGAAGAGAGGTATTGTCAACTGTGGTGTAGTTTCTTATCTTGACAAACCAAATGCTTTTCCTTTGGCCTGAGCTGACCCCTGCCAGCCTCACTCTCTCCCGCTGCCTCTTATTGCTCTGTCTCTTTCACTTCCTCCTTCTTTTGGTTCAACTCTTTGCAGTTACTTGCATTTATTCTTCCCCCCTATTTATTGGTTTAACCTCCCCAGCCCTGCTTCGACGTAGCAGGCAGGAGGAAGAGGAGAACATCTTTCTACTCGCTCTTCCTCCCAGCGAGATGCCCGGCAGCGAGCAGGTGAAAAGGTCAGTGCTGACAGCTCTTCAGCTGTGTCCACGCACACACACACACAGACACATGCACGCACATTTGCACACACACGCACA
>JACYXH010000177.1:996354-1051354 GCA_026745465.1 Lota lota | reverse complement strand
TGAATTCCCCAAACCAATCACAGAAGAGGTGCCCTAATTGGTTGGAAAATAAAATCGAAATTGGCTCACAGAGAGGCAGGAGCACTCAACATGAAACAAATATTCTCACAGCACAATTTACTCACTACTAGCTGACAGATTGCTATGCAATTTCTTTAAAATTACACTCAAATAATAGGCTTGCTCTTACACCTACAGTACCTTTAACGTCATGGTTTCTTCAAACAATAATTGTACACCCAGTATACCAAAAGCGTGACACCAAAAATGACTAAGCACAGTCCGATGTGTTTTCTGCTTTGTCGTAAAGGAGGTCCCACAATGCACATCATTGTCAGTTTAAGCTGACATGTTACGCCAGGGTTAACACCTGATGCCAGACAGGCCTGGTGTGTTCCAAAATACATTAACAAAAACAGAGAGCTGTTCTTTTTATTTCCAGTACGGCTGCTGAACAGTTACTTAACCTGTCATAATATACTAGTTTAAAAAATAACTCAATGCTTCGACATAGTAAAAAGGTGGTTTACCCAGCCTATTGATCTTATCTTAAATCCCATTGTTGTAGGATGACAACAGAACCACGGACTGACCTGCAGCAGCGGTTTCCGACAGATCATCAAAGTGTTAGAAAGTAGCAGGGAGAGGAACAGCATAATGAGCTGCCAGCGTGCCAATTGCAATGCATAAAAACACAACATAGAGTGGAAGAGGTTGTAGCCCATGACATGATTATGGGAAACTTTAGGATTGAATGCATTCTTTTGGATGTTTCTTTATTTTTTGAATGTTTCTTTGTACAGAACTCCTTGAGATTTACTTAGTGCAAAGTCAACTTATAGAGTGAGCAAGAACACACACACGCACGCACACACGCACACACACGCACACACACACACACACGCACACACACACACACACACAGACACACACACACACACACACACACACACCATGCATCTCTTTGATCATTTACAGTGCTTTGAGGATGGTTGCCATGACAGCCAGTCTCACAATCATATACCGTTCTCCAGGTGTGGGCATCGGTTTATAGGCCACAGGATGTGCCCTCACACACTTACACAGAAATGTACATATAGGCCAATGCCCCCACAAACACACACACACACACACGCACAAACACAAACACACACACTGCTAGACAGTGACGGATGTATATCACTATTGATTGCTACAAGACACACACATCTAATCTACATAGAGACATTTGCTGACTTTATTAGTAGTGACTGACCAGTCAATTAAAAATATGATGGAAGCAAATGTCTTCTGTCTGCTAGGTCACAAGTCTCCCTCTCTCTCTCTCTCACACACACACACACACACACACACACACACACACACACACACACAAACACACAAACGTTTTTAAAAAGAAGACTTAAAACCTCAACAGTGTGTATACAAGATAAGTCATAGTTTGTGTGTGTGTGTGTGTGTGTGTGTGTGTGTGTGTGTGTGTGTGTGTGTGTGTGTGTGTGGGTGGGTGGGTGGGCGGGTGGGTGTGCTCCATTCAGACAGATGGCTAACCTTATTGTGTTGGCTGCCAGCTGGTTGCCGGTGTGATCAGTCGGTTGCTCTTCCCGTGTGTCTGCTGCTAGAACATAACTGTGGTGAGCAGACCTGCGCGTGAGCATGCCCACACGCACACACATAAACACACAAACACACACACTGTTAATGTCAGGAATGTGGCGAGCAGGAGAGAAAGATAGAACAAGAAAGAGAGGTAAGGATAGGAAAGAGGGAGAGAGGGGGAGGGAGAAAGGAAGGAAGGAAGTAGGGAGGGACGGAAGGGAGAAAGGAGGGAGGGTAGGAAGGAAGAAAACAGGGAGGAAGGGAGGAAGGAGATGTGAGGGGAAGGGAGTGGTAATAAAGAGCAAGCTGTGTGTGGAAGGAACAGGAGATGAAGAGAAGAAGAGGAAGAGGAAGAGGAAGACAAGTTTCATCTCAACCCTTCTGTTTGTTCCCGCATTGATCCCACCTTACCTGAACCACTCGGGTCAGGGCAAACACACACACACACACACACACACACACACACACACACACATAGAATGGGGGCCTGGAGTTCGATCGTCTGACTGGTCAAATTAAAACCAGATCAGGGCAAGGCTCCAGAGAAAAACACACTACATTCACACACACAGACACCCACTTCTAGACACACACACCCTATGAAAGACCACAATCTATAGTCTAATCATATTTCATCATATTATTGAGTTCCTTGCAACTGTTAGTGCTGCAGACACATGTAAGGGAAGAATAACAGGTTTTCTAAAGGGATAAAGGGGGCACACATGCACACGCACACACATAAACATACACAATCACACACAAACACACACATGCACACACAAACACACACACACACACACACGCACCAAACTAAAAGGACCCTGCTCTGACTCAATGTTGTTATGATGATCATCTTCTCACCTTAATATTAACTCTCCTTCTGCACAGCCCTCTGAATCCCTATGTTTTTCTGGATCTTTCTGTGCATCTGCAAGTGTGGTGCATGTGTGTGTGTGTGTGTGTGTGTGTGTGAGAGAGGGTTTAAGGGCTTGCATGTAGGGGGATGAGGGCTTTTACGCATGTGTGTGTATGTGCAGTAATTAAGTGTGTGTGTGTGTGTGTGTGTGTGTGTGTGTGTGTGTGTGTGTGTGTGTGTGTGTGTGTGTGTGTGTGTGTGTGTGTGTGTGTGAGTGTAATGCCTGCTGATAGTTGTGCTGTGTCAGCACTGCAGTCAGACAGCGCTGTGTTGTGTACCCACAAAGGAAATAAAGCAGCATCCCACGTCTTTTTAACTCACTGATAGCTCTCTATCTGTTCCTCATTCCACACATTGTCTTTTATTCACCTCCTCCCTTCCTCCTCTTGTCTCTGTCTCTTAACATATGTTAGTGAAGGGGAACATTAGGAAAAACACAATTAATTATTGTTCATGCACAAGCAAAAAAAAAAAAAGCACACAGCTGAGAATGTATGTGTGTGCGGGGGGGGGGGGGGGGGGGGGGGGGGGGGGGATTGTGTGTGCGCGTGTGCGTGTGTGTGTGTGTGGTTAGTTGGGCTTTTGAATGTGTGCACACACAACACCATGCATATTCACTTAATATGATTACAACAAAAAGCACAACCTTGATATTACAGTGACCATGACACAGTCTCACAATAGGAGGAATGGCAAGGACACTGTTAATGGAATGTATCTGGGTTTGTGATGTTTGATAGGCAATGTCAACCTGTCAAACATTAAACATCTGCAAAAGGAATACATTAAAACACCCTATAGTGACATAATTTTATGAATGTAGAAATATATAGTGTTATACAATCAATTTTTTTTATATAAAAAGATATACAAAAAACATTTGTTTTAATGTATACATTTAAATATCGTGAAAATTATCAATCATTGCTGTAACAGCTAGAAGAAGGTGATCCATATATAGTAAGGAGGGAAAAGTGAAAGAATGGAGGGATAGCCGGAACGACAGAAGGAATAAAATAAGGAAATAGGCAAACTAAGAAGGTTACAAATCCTGTCAGAGAAGACGCCATTGTTTGCTAAGTCATTCTAGGGACAGTCTCTGGTACAATGCTGCCATCTATTGGCCATTCTGAGTAATGGCCGCTTAAACATTAGATGTGTGGTCAAATTAAAGGAACAAATTGGGTAAACAACATCCCACTGCATTCATTGCAAGTCAATGAAAATGTACAGATAAGTAATTATTGTAATGAATGAAATGTGTCCAAGGCTATATGGTTCAATCAATATTACCTATGTGCAATAATGTCAAAAAAGAATTATGTGTATAATAGCGAGCACTAGTGCATCGATGGTGGAAGGCGCTCCCTAGCTTAGTACGATCAGCAGAATCCCTCTCTATCTGAGCACCTTCTCTACTTACATCTCATTAACTCACTTTCTTGATGATTTAGCATTTCAAAACATATCTTACTTTGTTAATGCTCCATTTGTTAAATCTATTAATATGCACTTATTAAGCACCTCAAGGGTAGGAAAATGACTACATTTATTTAACTCCCAACAGGTCACACAGTACTTGTTTAACCCCTACCAGACTTGGACCACATGCCAGACCTTTAAAACCTGGATAATTCATTTCACAGAAACCCCTCACCCGACCACGTTCCAGTTGAAGCAGCGATGGTTTCTTCATAAAGGAGATGTCTGTAGAAAATGAATACGAGGATTTATCATTTCTTTAAAAATGATATCTTTCAAAAGTAATGGTGAAAGTTGTGATATTTTCAATGTGTACTTTTGAGAGGAAAGGAAAAGGGCATTTGTTTAGGTCAAGAGTCAACTGAAGAGAGAAAGAAAATCAATGGTTGCTTCAGGGTAAAGCTTATGTGCAAAACGAATCTCTAATTGGCTTCCTCACTTCGTGAAGCACCTTCAGGTGAGGCTCACACACACACTCGCAAACGATCAGTGATGCACAGTTCAAAAGTGCACACTGTGTTAGACAATACAAAGTTACACACACACACACACACACACACACACACACACACACACACACACACACACACACACACACACACACACACACACACACACACTAACACCAGTGAATGTGCACTCCCACCCAGCCAGCCACCCACACTATACCACAGCCTGCTATGCCAGAGGGTGTAAACACACCTATATCTTGGTACCAAAAGCACCATAGGATTCTCACAGCTTTGCGTGGAAAGTGTCACAGATGACACAGCTGTTATCAGCAGGGTGGGGGACACACAGCCCATCTGATCCCAGATGAGTGGGATCTACTGCGTGTCTACTGCGTGACATGGCCCCCTCACTCACTCAACTCAATCCGGTCAGTGGTTGTGTGTCAGTGTATTGAACTATTTGACTATTACCATTTATTACAATGCATTAATACTTTTATGAGTCATAGCCCATGTGGATGGACATGGCCTATTTTACAGCTAACTAATTTACAGGTGGATGTGAAATGGCACAGAACACACACACACACACACACACACACACACACACACAGCATCTGAATCAAGGCGGCCATAGAATCACTTTTGAACTCAAACAAAAACATTGTTCCACTTTGTTGCGTTGATTAACGCCCTCGTTGTCTCCTTGTCACAGCTCCGTCTCCTCACGCAGCTTTCTCTGCTCCGCCCCCTCCCGTCCCTGCATGACGCAACGACTAAAAGTATCACAGAAACACAGAGTGCATGTCACGCCCCGGTCTCGTGCTGTGGTCGCACAAGGATGCAGTCGTTCTGATCGGGATCCCCCCGATGGGGGGGGGGTCTGTGTGTGGGTATGTGTTTGCGTGTGTGTCTCTGGCTGTGCATTTACCTCGTTATCACTTACTGGAAATAACAGCTCAAGTGATGACAACAATGTGACAGACCTGCAGCTCCCACTGTGAGGCTATAGGAATGCATGTGAGCCTCACTGATCACCGAGTTCTCTCTGTCACACTCGCTCACGCAAACACAAACACACACACACACACACACACACACACACACACACACACACACATACACACACAGTGTCAGTGTAGCTCTCGAAACTCAGTTGTGTTTGAAAAACAGCAACCATAACCAAATCAAACTGAGGTGGTTATCATGCAAGCATCACCATAGCATTATAGACAGGGAGACAGAAAGCAAAGAGAACAGAGAGCAACAAAGAAAGAATCAAAACTAATGGTTGCTCATATGTTTAGCAGGATTACGACAGCAAGCCAATGATAAAACGAAGCATTTTGGCTTATTATATATGCCTAATGATAACTTGTCATGATATGAATCTGAACCTATGAACCTAACCACAACTTCCACCATTTCATTAATCTCCTTTCATAAATCTATCCATCCATTTATTATCTGCTCTTGACCCCCTGACCTCCACCTCTCCGGACACCGGTGGACCAGAATGAGCCCCAGTGAGACCAGGGGAGGCAGGGAGGCTGTTGGCCTGGAAGGAGGCCACCGCTATCTGGGTTAGTTCACCAGCTCATATAACTCACTCTCTCTCTCTCTCTCTCTCTCTCTCTCTCTCTCTCTCTCTCTCTCTCTCTCTCTCTCTCTCTCTCTCTCTCTCTCTCTCTCTCTCTCTCTCTCTCTCTCTCTCTCTCTCTCTCTCTCTCTCTCTCTCTCTCTCTCTCTCTCTCTTGATGGATGAAAGGCTTTAAGCTTTCCTTGAATTTTCTTTCATGTATCTCTTGCATTGTGTTGATTTCACTTTCATATTTATTATTATATATATATGGAATACTTAGTGTATACATGCTTGCATATTAACTTCACCGTGTTAGTTCATTTTGTTTGTTCAGTGTGTTTCATGTCCCAGAACACACACCTGCATGTCTAGTTGTATTCACCTGTCCACTAGTGTTTGGCATGCAATATCTTAAATATTATGACAATATGTTAACATAACATTGAAAAAAATCCTATTCGCAGCTACTATTTAATAACGCTGTTCTTTTTTACTCTTTATGCAAGAATAAAAATGTAAAGGGCCACCATTTCAAGCGGAGTAGTAGCTGGCTTCTTTGCCCAACTACAGATTGGTTTGCGAACGCATTAACAAATGGCGCCACTAGAGGGTAATGTTGGCATGGGTAGGTGTTAAGACAATAATCAGACATGACTTTTCTCTCAAAATGAAACTTCTAATAAAACCACCAAAGCTACATTTGCAACAAAACTTTTTAAACAGATAGATGGTTAGGATGTGGTAGTTATAAAGTCATTCGATTTTATCTCGTTTGTTAAGGAATACCTCTTTTTATGTTCCTTGTGCCTGGGAGACAACGTTGAATTGCTTGAAACCCCCAAAATCTACACGCACACTGCGATAAAAATAGCAAATTGATATTGATCAAGAGATACATTATACAAAAGACATGATAACTAAAATTCACACGCTACAGAGATCAATTCATTAATATTCTTAATAAATTTAAACATTTAAATTAAGAAACATGAAACATGACTGAAATATTGATAGATTATGGTCTGCCTTACAGTAAAAGTCAAACCAATGTGGTGAACAGCTCTGCTGAGATATTTATTCAAAATGATGTTTCACATCATGAGACGCTAAATAAAAAAATCAGAGAAAGATGGGATTTGAGTTAAACAAACTGAGTTTATTTAAAACCAAAGTGCAGATCAAAATTGTTAAGGCAGAC
Organism: Lota lota; assembly: GCA_026745465.1. Taxonomy (NCBI): domain Eukaryota; kingdom Metazoa; phylum Chordata; class Actinopteri; order Gadiformes; family Lotidae; genus Lota; species Lota lota. The sequence continues at coordinate 1,044,122 of JACYXH010000177.1, read as the reverse complement.
AAGCAGCGAGCGTTTTATTCAAGGCCTGATCCTTTCATAATTTCTTTTTAAAATTATAAAACCAGAGGCAAGAAAACAAAAACACAATAAGGAAAAACATCAGTGTGTATGGGAATATGAGAGAAAAGAAGACAACTCTTTTTAATTACGGAGTGTTTGACTGTGTGTTAGTGCATGCAGTGGAACTGCTTAAATGACTGCATGCATGTACGTCTGCTGTGTTTGCGCATCGTGTGTGTGTGTGTGTGTGTGTGTGTGTGTGTGTGTGTGTGTGTGTGTGTGTGTGTGTGTGTGTGTGTGTGTGTGTGTGTGTGTGTGTGTGTGTGTGTGTGTGTGTGTGTGTGTGTGCGTGTGTGTATCATACATACATTTGCTTGTGTTTTTTGTTATTATTAACCCTTGATTTACCGGAAGGAATTAAATAATAGTCATATAATAGTTATGGTAATAATAGTAATAATAATAATAAATAATAATAATCTCAAGCAGCATTCTGTAGTACAGCATATAAATTGTTTGAAACCCAAACCATCTACTCTTTCACTTTCAGAACGGAAATACACTTCATTAACATAATGCTTATTTTCAATAAAGTCTAAAACTGCACAACTTTTTTTTGGGGGATTTGAGCAAAACATGGCAGTTGTAATCGTGGTCATGCATTCAACAGTCTCTTCTAACAAAATGTGAGGTGAACCACTGCAAAGATCTTCGTATAGTAGAGAAGAGTAGGGAAAGAGTAGAGAATGGTGGTGGGTTAAATAAATAGGACCATGGGGAACGTAAATGTCAATAATAAAATCTATTGCCATTCCACTTCCAGAAGTCATGACCCAAATCATAGCAACAAGTGATATTTCACACAAAAAAGTGTATGCAGGTCCCTTAAGTATTTTTTTCCCCAATAAGCACAGAATACATACATACCAAGATACATTGGAGAACAAATGTAAGGACGCCGAAATTAGTTAATAAAGAAATCGGCTTATATAGGCTTTCACTGTTCTTCACCGAATCAGTTAAACTAAATAATCTCACTGTATAGTGTCACTTTTTCCTCTTCTCTTGTTCGTCTCAATTCTATAATTCAGTTCTTCAGGATGTCGAAACGTGTCCAGGGAGTACTAAATAAAGACACACTCACACACCAAGAAGGATTCTGTTTGTTTGTTTCTGTCGAGTGAACTATCAATGTCCCTCTGGACCCTCTGCCGTCCTGTCCATGTCGTCTTCAGAAGAAGGGACTTAGGCTGGAACAGCTCAAATGTCCCTGACACAGGCCAACACAGAGTCCCATGTTTTATTCAAACAGACTAGAGTTTAACTGAATCAGACTCTACATAGGGAGGCCTAAGCCCTATCTTCCAGATAGCAGGATGCGGCAAAAGGGTTTGTGAGAGAGCGATGTCCATCTTTGATTCTTAAACCAAATCAGGAAGAATAAAATGGATGTTCCTCTAAAAAGTTAAACACCATTCCGACGAGCAACATACTTACATCTTAACATACCTGGTGTGTGTGTGTGTGTGTGTGTGTGTGTGTGTGTGTGTGTGTGTGTGTGTGTGTGTGTGTGTGTGTGTGTGTGTGTGTGTGTGTGTGTGTGTGTGTGTGTGTGTGTGTGTGTGTGTGTGTGTAAAAACTGCACGTGACGGGAGCATTGAGCTTGCCATGGAGGAGCACAACGCCCTGGTACTGCTAAGCTCCGCCCACCTCAACATCGCCTCAGTTCATTGGTCAACCAACCATAGCGAGCCAACTAGGTGCAAATAGGGCAAAAAACAAATGGGGACATTAAAAACCCTGAAACTTTCAAAGGTAGTCTTCTGAAACCCTGCAAGCAGACATTCTTAAAGAGAAAACTATGCCGTATGTTTTCAATGTTTGGTGTTTGTTCTTTAGCACAAAACAAGCAATGACGCGGACAGACAAGTTCAAATGTGAACACTGAGGCTTCTGTTAAATGACAGCTACATTGGTTTGTGTTTGTGACGCAATGGCAATTTGCGTGCATGCGCGCATGTCATTGTGTGTGCGCATGTGGCGCGTGTGTGTGTGTCTGCAAACTGTAGATGATTTCAGCCGGTCCTCTTGGCCCAGGCCAGGTCGTCTGAGCGCGGCTTGTGGCCCGTCAACCACTGGATCAGTCGCTCTGCGCGTCTCCAGAACGACAGGCGGTCCAGGGGGTAGTTACACCAGCCTGGGACAGCAGATACCACAATATCCCATAAGACATGGAAACGTAGCGGTGAAAAGACACAAGTGATGGATAGAAGGGCCGAGAGGAAGGAGGAGGCGATAAGAGCAGTGGTGCAAAGTAACAAAGTATTTATACTTTTGTACTTTTCATTTTTTGTTGTATCTACCCTTTGTTCTTCACTACCTACACATTCTTTTTTTTCTTTACTCCAATACCTTTGCATTGTAACTCGCTACAAAATACAATCTCAAAATAGGGTTAGGCTAACCCTAACCCTAATCGATTAGACTTATAGACTTCCATACTTTTTAGCGCATTGTGTATGCGTGAGAATAACTGCTGATCTACTGACAAGTTGAAGCACATCAAGCCCAAATAATATTTGCTGGAAAATCACAACTGCATGTCCGTTGTCTACAGCAAAAGCAGCAGTTTGAATGCATCCTGCTCATCCACTAGCAGTAGTGCTGCTAGTGGATGACTACACCCGTGACCATAGTGACTGCAACTTTTTACCCATATATGTACTTTAACTTTTGATACTCAAGTATATTAAGTACATTTTATTTGAGGTACGCTATGACTTTAACTCAACTGATTTCCTTATGGATGAGCTTAACTTTTACAAAATTCCCTTTCAATCAAGACATCTAAACTTTTACTCAAGTATGACTCTCTAGTACTTTATACACCAGTGGATAAGGGGAGTCAAGTTAAGGGAAGGAGGAATGTGAAGATGACAAGGATAAGTAGGATGAGGCAAGCAGGCAGGATGAGAAGAATGAATACAGGGAAGGAGAAAACGATAGGCGAGAATAACGACAATATGTGAATGATTATGATGAGAACATAGCAACACGTTATGCTCCATTCATAAAGGTTTATTGCTTATAAACCCTAAAATAATTGAATGCTAATGCAGAGAATAAATGTATATAAAATATAATAAACACACACACAGACAAGATTCCAAAAAGAATAACCAATTTTAAAACACAAAGAGGGCAAATATTTGAAAACAATGTGTTTTCTATTGAGTGGTGTGTAGACCAGATGCTCCAAGCCTGGTCAGTGCTACATCATATTTCTCTAATTTCCGATCAATAGTTGTGCTGCACTCATTTATCCAGCAGTCCCTCTTCTCCATTCTCTTTTCTTCTAAATTCTACTTCTTTCCTACATTATCAACACCCACACCCACACCCACACCCCCACACACACACACACACACACACCGCTTCACTCCTTCCTCACCCCATCATGAACAAGCTAACGTCAGTCCCAAAAGAGAACTTCATGTCCCAGAAGTCATCCTTAGCCCTAGCACTATTGAAGGCAAATGCAATGAGAGATGCATACTCACATCCGCCCCCACCCACACAACCATGGCACACAGACACACACACACACACACACACACACACACACACACACACACACACACACACACACACACACACACACACACACACACACACACACACACACACACACAAAATCCTTCAGGGGCTCGTTGTGCAACGCAGAGCTCATAATAGCTGTGAGTATATGTAAATGTGCGTACACGTAATGCTATAGGTTCTCTACATGTATGTATGAGTCATACATACAGACTATCGTCTCCTACACCAGTACATTTATATGTACACATGTAAAATGGAGATTCATAGAGCATATGAGTACATGCTAGTGAACCCGACAATATGCACAAATGTGCTGCATGCCTTGTGGCTGTAAAAACAGCATGTGTGTGCAACCCTACGGAGGACTGCTTGGTATTGAAACAAATGAGACAAGAAGCCTAATTAAACCACACACACTTCTCCATGCAAAACACGTGCACATGTTGAAAATAAACAGCAACATATCTACAAGTCACATGTGCAAGCAAATAAAAACCATCCAAAACATGCTCTGTATGTACATAGGCTTCAATCGTCTAATACACCACCAGCACAGCCAGACAGGATGTGTTTGCATAGGCTGTGTGCTATATCTGCAGGGTTTGTGTCTTTCAATATGTGTATCTTAGCGTGTGTGTGTGTGTGTGTGTGTGTGTGTGTCTGTGTGTCTGTCTGTGTCCCTCCAAAGACCCAATCCCTGCTGGAGGACAGCGGAGCAGCCAGCCTCCAAGTCTGGCCCCCCACCTTCTGGCACACACCCTCCATCTTCCTGCTCAGCTCTCCTCTTGCCAGCTTTCCTTCAGTCCTCTCTTCTCATCTCTTCTGCCTCCTTCTCCTACTCTGCCTCCCTCGATCTTCACTTGCTCTTCTCCCCTCCTGTTCACATTAGTCCACCTCATGCTCCTCTCCTCTTCCCCCTTCAGTCCCCATCCTCATCCTCTACCTTCCTCTCTGCACCTCCTCCTCCTCACCCTACTCTACCCACCTCTCTCTGTCTCTATCTCCCCCTCCTCCTCACCCTACTCTACCCACCTCTCTCTGTCTCCCCCTCCTCCTCTACCTTCCTCTCTAAACATCCTCACCCTTGTCTACCACCGTACCTCTTCCTCATCATACTACATCTCCCCTCCTCCTCTACCTCCTTCCCCCTTCACCACCCCTGCACCTCCTGTCTAAACACACACACACACACACACACACACACCAAGAATGTTGAGTCCTATTTGTTGGAATAGACAGCAGGTTAACATTAAATATACATGGGGACTGTCAGTCGATGGCGAATACAAAAGGCAGCCAGGCGTCCCCAGTGGGACGCGGTCCCAGGCCCCGGCAGGGTGGGAGAGCAGGAGGGGAGAATGGGGGAGGGAGAGGCAAGGGAGGGTTGCTCTTGTCCAGTGTGGCCGACACCCCCCTCACACACTGCAGCCATCCCTGCACTGGTTCAATCATGCGTGCGTGTATGTGGATCCTATATGACTATAGAGTATGTACATAGGGATGCTAAACAGAAAAACCAATATACATATAGACACAAAATGTCTTCCTCGGTCACTCACAAGCACATATACACACACATACACACACACACACACACACACACGCCTCCATTGGGGCAGAGGGTGAGGCAAGTGGGATCCCTGGTGGTGCTTCTCTTCTCCCTCTCTCCCTTACCCAGATGCATGCTGAATACTCAATGTGGAGCCATTACCAAGGCCTAATGTCTCCAAAGACACTCACTACCGTGCACACGCACAAGCATACCTAAACACACACATGGCCGCACACGTTCTCACTCAGTTGTTTTATAAATAAAGATTTCGCCAAGTCTGCCATTTTGTTCAAATCAGCTGAGACTGGTCATTGGGATCGTTTCAGCAACACCAGGGCGCGTTAAGATGGCTGCTCTTGAATTATGACCCAGTCACAACTCTGGCCTTGACGCACAACTGAGTTAATGAAGCCCTCACAAAACAAAAAAACCATACTTCGAGTACTGCAAGGCTAATTCAGTGCTTTCAAATTAGATCCTCTATTTTTCAATTGCTAAAACACCCTATATATTAATAGTAATGTAGTAGCAGAGGTGTTTCATTCAATTAAACTCAATTACTAAACTAAATGTAGATCTTGTCTTGTTCATTTAGGTAGGGATGGGGAAAAATAATCGAACGAGAGTATTCACACGTTTTGTCGGTGTATTGGTTCAGGTACTTCAAGGACATCGCTGTGTTGTGAAAAATATTATTGAAGGTTGGTGGTCACAATATTAACTAATATTAACTAATGACCATAAACCGCTGTGTTATAATCATGGGCAATACATGTGCCTAAGCCGTGTTACCATTGTCCACTTGTTAAATATTGGCCAAACGTTTTAACCCCCCCCCCCCCCCACACTCACACACCAAATGATGTCCATCCCTGAATGCGCAGATCAGTGTAGAGTGTTGTAGATAATTTCCCTGTTTGGTAGCTACCAACTAGCCCTGATTGGCTTTTTGGCCAACGACTTGAACATTTTTGACAACCTACTAAACCCGTCGTAGAATTTTAGAAACAGAAGATTGGAGTTACAGAAAGTAATTATCAAAATAATAAGTAATTACTTATTATAAAAGTAATTTGATAATTTTGACTTAATAATTTGTCAGCAATATTGCCTACTGCTCCTTTAAGATATTCTAAATACTACAACGGATGCGATCCAGCTGACCAGGTCTCACCTGTGGTGATGCAGTAGTAGGTCTCATGCGGCGAGACGTGGTGGATGCGGTGGTGTTTCCGCGGCAACAGCAGGTGCCAGTCCTGCAGCAGCATGACCCAGCGAGGGAGGCCAAAGTAGGAGTGGCTCCACTTGTGGATCTGATTGGTCAGCGTCACGAAGACCGCCAGGGCAAACACGTAGCACTCCCACGGGTAGGTTGCGGCCAGGGCGTCTGAGAGAAGCAGGCAAGGAGAGAAGGAAACAAGGAAGGCCGGGTGAATGTCTGAATCATCCTCCGTCACAGGCAGGGGAGCGACAGTCTGTTTAATACAAAGAAACATGGATGCACTGGCAGGGCGGTTTGTCACGAACACGGCTCTAACTATTCCTACCCCCCACCCCGTCGTTCAGCAGTGACCTGTTGAACCAAGCGAGACTCAACACATGACAGGTGGAGGAGACGGCTCAAAGGTGCGGAGCCACCACCCTCCCCTACCTCTCCCTAGTGAGAGAGATGACAGGTGTAGATGTCACCAGCCATTACGATACCCTGTGTCTATGCTAAGAGCAAGACTGAGACTGAGAGAGAGACAGCGAGACAGAGAGCAACATAAAGAGAGAGAGAGAGAGAGAGAGAGACCTTGACTCTGCAGTTGAAGACCATGACAGGTGTCAATGTAAAGTTGCCACTACAGTACTCCCAGGCCCCTCTTCTCTAAATAACAAAAACACAGGACTAAATATTAAGTCTTTCCACCTCCCCTGAACATCTTCCATTTTAATATGTTCTCTATCCCCATCCAGGTAGCACTCTCTCTGTCTTTCCTGTCACTCATCTCATACATACAATACTGTTGTGACCTTAAAATGATGGGAATGTTTAGGATGGAGTGCATATGTGTGTACTTTGCTATCATTATTCAAATACAAACTTTATTTTAATCGACTTCCAGTTCTATCTGCAATCTGTTCAGTCTTGGATCGCTCTTTCTCGTCTACAGCCTTCACCTTCCTTCCTACCCTGCCCCCCAACCCAATGTCCAACAACCAATGAAGGCTCCTCCTCCCAAACTGATTGTACTACTTAGAGGGGCCCATGCCAGGTAAAGATCCGGTTAAGGGTAAAGCTCAGACCATATAACAGTAACCGTGTGTGTGTGTGTGTGTGTGTGTGTGTGTGTGTGTGTGTGTGTGTGTGTGTGTGTGTGTGTGTGTGTGTGTGTTAAACCGAGGGAAGTTCAGCAATGTCATCCACTCCTGTCCAACCCCACCGATTTCATTCCTGACCTCACCTCAAAAGCCCCCTCCTTCATGATGAGCTGCAAGCCTCCCCACCACCACGTGACATGGACAGTATTAGTTTCTATGCAGTTCTCCTTCAGCTCCTTATTCCTGTCGTCCAGTGTCAGGTGTCACATCACCCTCTGCCACCACCTAGTGGTGCCGGCTGCCACTTCCCCACGTGTCTCTGTTTACCTTTCCGTCAGCAATTACCCTTGTGCACTCCGCTCTACACTCCGGTCTCCAATCATCAATCAACGCACCCTACTTCTTCCCTGTTCACCAAGCAGCCGGCGCCAGTTCGTTGTTCACGCTTTCCAAGTTAGTTACCTCATTCCAGCATTCTAGTTCCCTGCTTACCTGTTCCAGCTTGTCCTTAACCCGTCTTTCCTTTTCCTAGTCCTCCCCGGTTCCGTCCCGACTCCTGCTCCTGTTCGTCTGACTGCCTCCCCGTTAACGACCTCTCGCCTGCCTGACCACCCGCCTGCCTACGTCCCTCTGCCTGCTTGCCACCCGCCTGCCAACGAACCCCTGCCTGCCTGACTACCCGCCTGCCTAACCCTTGTCGGTACCGAAATAAATCCCTTTGAACCCGTTCCATCTCTGTCTTGGTGTCTTGCGTTTGGGTTAACGAAACCTTAACAGAATGAACTGGCCAAACATGGACCCAGCAGACACGGATCCCATACGCCAGGTTATCTCCCATCAGGGAGTTTTACTCGGACAACACGACCAGGCGCTGCGGGAGATCACGTCCACCTTCCAGGAGCTTACATCAGCCATCCGTAAGAACCGCGTCCTGGCGCCAACTCCCGTCTCACCGCTCCTTCCCTCTGCCCCTCCCCTGCCAACTACTTCACGTGAGCCGTACATCCCGGCCCCCGAACGTTACGAGGGCAATCTGGGTACCTGTCGGGACTTCCTACTGCAGTGTGACCTGGTGTTCTGACTCCAGCCCCTGACCTACCCCACCGAATGCTCCCGGATCGCTTACCTCGTCGGAGCCTTACGTGGTAGGGCCCTCTCTTGGGCTACCTCCGTAATGGAGGGGGGGTCCGATTTCTGTTCCTCCTACACTGAGTTTACCGCTGAGATGTGGAGGGTCTTCGATCACCCCGTCCGTGGCAGAGAAGTTTCCATGCGTCTCTTCTCCATCCGCCAGGGCTCTCGAAGCGTCGCTGACTTCGCAGTTGATTTCCAAACCCTCGCTGCGGAGAGTGGGTGGAATGAGGTGGCTTAATGGGGGCTTCTTGAGCACGCTTACTGATCCCATCAGGGATGAGTTGGCCGCTCGGGAGGATTCACCCAATTTGGATCATCTCATCTCCCTCGCTAGTCGCCTGGACAATCGTCTGCGCGAATGGCGTCGCGAGCGCGCACGCCGCTCGTCCCCGGCATCTCACTCTCCCTCCTCTGCTGCCCCGCTGCCTTCACCACCTCGGTCCTATTCTCCCCGTCATGAGCCAACGTCCCAACCTGAGCCGGAGCCCATGCAATTGGGTCCCTCAATGGGAAGACACTCGCTCGGGTTGACCACTGGACAGTACCTTTGTCTCTGGTCGTCTCCGGGAACCACCGTGAGTCTCTCACTCTACATGTTATTGACTGTCCTCTCACCCCAGTAGTCTTGGGATATCCCTGGCTGCAGCGTCACAACCCTCAAATGGACTGGAAGGAGAGTCGGATCTCCTCCTGGAGCCCTTTCTGTCTCGCCCATTGTCTACGTTCCGCCCAACCCCCCTCACTCCTGAGGTTCCACCACCCCCTCCTCCCGACCTCTCCTCCGTTCCCTTGGTTTACCATGACCTTGGAGAGGTTTTCAGTAAGGCCCGCGCCCTTTCTTTACCCCCCCACCGCCCATACGATTGCGCCATCGACCTACTCCCCGGAGCTCCCCTGCCCAGCAGTCGGCTGTATAACCTTTCCCGTCCCGAGCGTGTGTCCATGGAGCAATACATCCAGGAGTCCCTGGCCGCTGGGATAATCCGTCCCTCCTCTTCCCCGGTAGGAGCGGGTTTTTTCTTTGTCAGTAAGAAGGACGGCTCCCTCCGTCCTTGCATTGACTATCGTGGGCTGAACAACATCACGGTAAAGAATAAATACCCGTTGCCCTTCATTAGCTCTGCCTTTGTTCCCCTCCATGGAGCCACGGTCTTCTCTAAACTGGACCTGCGCAATGCGTACCACCTGGTCCGGATCCGGGAGGGGGACGAGTGGAAGACGGCCTTCAACACTCCCTTGGGCCACTTCGAATATCTTGTTATGCCTTTCGGTCTCACCAATACTCCTGCGGTCTTCCAAGCGCTGGTTAACAATGTCCTCCGCGACATGCTTAACCACTCTGTGTTCGTTTACCTGGATGACATCTTGATCTTCTCCGGGTCCCTGGAAGAGCACAGAGTACATGTACGGCAGGTTCTCCAGCGCCTTCTAGAGAACAGACTTTTCGTAAAGGCAGAGAAGTGCGACTTCCACGTCCCGTCCGTCTCCTTCCTGGGTTACATCATTGGCCAGGGGGAAGTGAAGATGGATCCATACAAGGTCTCTGCGGTAGCTGAGTGGCCCTCTCCTTCCTCCAGGAAGCAGCTCCAGCAATTCCTTGGCTTCGCCAATTTCTACCGTCGCTTCATCGGAGGCTATGGCCAGATCGCTGCCCCCCTCACTGCCCTAACCTCTTCCAAGAGGTCCTTTGAGTGGACGCCGGAGGCAGAGACTTCTTTCCTGGATCTGAAGGAGCGATTCGTTTCAGCGCCCATCCTCATTCAGCCCGACCCGACTCTCCAGTTCATCGTGGAGGTCGACGCTTCCGACACTGGGGTGGGGGCGGTGCTTTCACAACGTTCCCCCGGTGACCACAAGCTCCATCCCTGCGCTTTCTTCTCGCGCCGGCTGACCCCGCCAGAGCGCAACTATGATGTCGGGAACCGCGAGCTTTTGGCTGTGAAACTGGCACTAGAGGAATGGCGTCACTGGCTGGAGGGAGCGGACCAGCAATTCATTGTCTGGACAGACCACCGGAACCTGGAGTACATTCAGTCTGCCAAGAGACTCAACTCCTGGCAGGCCAGGTGGGCTCTTTTCTTTGGACGTTTCAATTTCACCCTAACCTACCGACCTGGTTCCCGTAACATTAAGCCAGACACCCTATCCCGTTTACACTCTCCCGAGGACCCTTGCACTGAACCGGAACCCATCCTGCCATCCACCTGCCTCGTCGCTACGCTCACCCTGGAGGTCGAATCTGTTCTCCAGGCTCAGCGGCAACAGCCTGACCCCGGCTCTGGTCCGCCCAACCGGCTGTTCGTCCCGGACGTGGTGAGGTCCAAGGTGCTCACCTGGGCTCACTCCTCGAGACTCACCTGTCACCCAGGCATAACCCGAACCCTGGATTTCGCCCGTCGGCGGTTCTGGTGGCCCTCCATGGACGCTGACGTCCGCGCTTTCATCGCGGCGTGTGCTGTCTGTGCCCGTAACAAGACCTCAACCCAACCACGTACCGGCTTGCTCCGACCCCTGCCTATCCCCAGTCGTCCATGGTCCCACATTGCCCTGGACTTTGTCACCGGCCTCCCCCCTTCTGATGGTAACACCACCATCCTCACTGTCATAGATCGTTTCTCCAAGGCTGCACATTTCATTGCGCTCCCTAAGCTTCCCTCCGCTAGGGAAACTGTGAATCTCTTGGTGTCCCATGTGTTCCGCCTCCATGGCATTCTGGTGGATATCGTGTCGGACCGGGGCCCGCAGTTCATCTCCCAAGTCTGGCGAGTGTTCTGTGTGGCTCTGGGAACCACGATCAGCCTCTCCTCCGGTTACCACCCGCAGACCAATGGGCAAACTGAAAGGGCAAACCAGGAGATGGAAGCCGCACTCCGCTGCGTGACCAGTACCAACTCCTCGTCCTGGAGTACTCAACTTCCCTGGGTTGAGTATGCCCACAACACCCTTGTCAATGCGTCCACTGGTCTGTCTCCTTTCATGTGCTCTTTGGAATACCAACCGCCCCTGTTCCCTGCCTTGGAGGCAGAGATCGCTGTTCCCTCTATCCAGGCTCACCTACGCCGTTGCCAGCGCACCTGGAAGTGTGCACGTGCTGCACTTCTCCGTGCGTCCACCCGCTCCCAACACCAGGCGAACAAGCGCCGGCAACCCGCAGTACTCCCCCGGACAGAAGGTCTGGCTCCGGTCTAAGGACCTTCCCTTAAAGGGAGTCTCCCAGAAACTGTCACCCCGGTTTGTCGGACCCTTTGAGATCGAGGCCCTGATCAACCCCTGTGCGGTCCGGTTAAGGTTGCCCCCGTCGCTACGCATACACCCCACCTTCCACGTCTCCCAGCTGAAGCCCGTTTCCTCTAGTCCGCTGTCTCCTCCGTACCCGGCGCCACATCCCCACCGGCTGATCGACAATCATCCGGCGTACACGGTCAGACGCCTCCTCGATGTGCGTCGTCGCGGCCGAGGATATCAGTATCTGGTAGACTGGGAGGGCTACGGACCTGAGGAGCGGTCCTGGGTTCCTCGGAGTCGCATTCTGGACGCCTCCCTAATCCGGGACTTCCACCGCCTGCACCCCTCTCACCCCGTTCGTCCGCCTGGAGGCGCCCGTAGAGGGGGGGGTACTGTCACATCACCCTCTGCCACCACCTAGTGGCGCCGGCTGCCACTTCCCCACGTGTCTCTGTTTACCTTTCCGTCAGCAATTACCCTCGTGCACTCCGCTCTACACTCCGGTCTCCAATCATCAATCAACGCACCCTACTTCTTCCCTGTTCACCAAGCAGCCGGCGCCAGTTCGTTGTTTACGCTTTCCAAGTTAGTTACCTCGTTCCAGCATTCTAGTTCCCTGCTTACCTGTTCCAGCTTGTCCTTAACCCGTCTTTCCTTTTCCTAGTCCTCCCCGGTTCCGTCCCGACTCCTGCTCCTGTTCGTCTGACTGCCTCCCCGTTAACGACCTCTCGCCTGCCTGACCACCCACCTGCCTACGTCCCTCTGCCTGCTTGCCACCCGCCTGCCAACAAACCCCTGCCTGCCTGACTACCCGCCTGCCTAACCCTTGCCGGTACCGAAATAAATCCCTTTGAACCCGTTCCATCTCTGTCTTGGTGTCTTGGTGTCTTGCGTTTGGGTTAACAGTTCGAAACCTTAACATCAGGAGCTCTGACATACACCATGTCCTCATGGGATCAATTCATTGGCGATGTTTGGCAAACCACTAACCATCAACAATTCAGTCATGATGTGAATCAATTAAATGTCTCCATGGATATATATTATTTATATGAATTGAGGTGGACTGTTTTTTCACTCAAATCCAACTGTTTAGATATTAATTTGGTGTGTGTGTGTGTGTGTGTGTGTGTGTGTGTGTGTGTGTGTGTGTGTGTGTGTGTGTGTGTGTGTGTGTGTGTGTGTGTGTGTGTGTGTGTGTGTGTGTGTGTGTTACCCGGTGTGTAGGTGAGGAACTTGGAGGCCATGTGGGCCAGGGGCAGTATGGGGATCATGCAGTTGTCACCGTTGGTTTCGATGAAGTCGTGGCGGGTGATGGCTGTGGGGTCGATGTGGTGCTCCCTGAACGGACGGATGAACGCCTGGCCGCAGACAACAAGAAGAAAGACCAAAGTCAATCAATACAAATTAAAGATAGAACATTCCTGTTTTGTTTACATTTGAAAAAGTGCCTTCTTGGCTGGACTGACACAGGCTGGGTTCACATCATCTTTAATTGTGTCGGAGAGGAGTTGACTTAAGTTAAATCACTATAAACTAAATAAACTGATGAAACACATGGTGTTTCATGGTGCAAATATGTGAAAAAGAAACAGGAATTATTTTGGTATATTGGTAGTTAACTACATATACAACACACAAACATCTTGAAAGATAAAGGGAGTAGGATAAGGGTTTAGTAGCACTGTGGTTATCTGTTTAAGGTAAGGAGGGTTCAGGGGTCTTACAGCGTACAGTTCAGCTAGTTGGGGTGTTCTCGGCATGTGGATGGGGTTTTCTTCTATGCAGGTCAGGTGAGGCTAAATAGAGCTACTGAAATAAAAGGTTTGAAATTACCAGAACCGGGAATAACCAAGTCATATTTTTTCAGACAAATGATTTATTCTTATTATTTGCTGTGAGTATTTAAGCACAAACTCTCAACTCCCTCATTTGCTTTGTTTTACACACAGTCTAATTAAAAAGGAACTGGCAATACAAAATGTTGTTTGTGTTTTTTTAATGAACAGACATCAATATGCCTGTAAGAGAAAATGCACCAACCCCAAAGCGTACCTTCACTTAACCACACACACGCACACCTTTTACCCCAAAGCGCATATCCAGCATCCTAATAACCCACAAAACAGCAGTGGGCTGTAGAACACACTCACATACACACACACACACACACACATACACAGACCAAACCACAGATGACCCAAAGACACCGCACGCAAACTGCAAACGCAGGAGCTTCATAGTGTGCACATGCACTTGCAAACGTGCACGCCCACACCACCTGTGCTGCGCAGAGGCAGACACCTGTCTGAGAGAACACAGGGGTCTCAAATGAAAGACAATCTTCTAAGCATGAAGACACACACACACACACACACACACACAAGGTACAGAATAAAGATAATTTATTTCCTGCTGGCTAAAAGGCGAGAAAGGAGACGGTCTGCATGTTCATTACCAAAGTGTGCATTTTTGTATTCATCTTTGTGCACATGTGCGTGTTTGTGTGTGCAAGCCTCTCGGCATCAGCGTGAAAGGTCATTATCGGTGTGTCGGCAGGGCCCTGAGCCAATCACACGTGTCCATCTGCCTCCGGCCGTTGCTAGGCACAGCGGGAACCAGAGGCGACTTATCTACTGATATGTTCACAATTATCCAGGCCCACCTTTGGTCCTTGTGCCACATCTCCTCTCCCTGCTAACCATTCTCCTCTTCCTCCTCCTCCTCCTCCTCCTCCTCCTCCTCCTCCTCCTCAACCCACACACACACAAACTCCTCCTTAATTTCTTCCTTTCCTCTCCCCCTTCGTTCCTTCCTTCCTTCCATCTCCTGCCCTCCCACCTTACCCCATCCTACTCAGGTGGATGAAAGCGTGGCTGAGAGACAGAGGTTGTGCCGAGCCGGAACTACCGCTGGGTGCCGTCCCGGCGAAGGCGGGGGGAAGAGCTCTTCTAATCCCACACCGTTTACTACCACCTCCAGTACTGCCACTGCTAATCACAGGCTGGCCCCTGACCCCCAGTCACCGTCCGTCCTCCCCAGGCTCCCCAGGCCCCGACGCCCTCTCCCACTTGGCCTTTCTTCTCCATACCCGCCACACCACCGCACCCACACACACACACGCAAATACACATACACACACACTTTAATTGATTAAGAGTGGGCAACTAGTGTGTCACCATCACAGACACAAACAGCTCATAATGGTTGAAGGGGTGGTCAACCAAAAAGCATTAAAGAAAGTAAGGTACAGCCATCAATACAAGACACTGCTGCCCTACTGCCTTGCCCAAGGTGTGTAGCACTCTCAACGTGACATGTACACACTTGGATTTCACATTCCCTAGCTGTGGCAGGAATTATGGTGTTATAATAACAGCCAAAATGGTCGCGTTTTAATACCGTGGTGATTATACAGACCCCAAACTATCAATACCGGAGATGGTGTTTAAAGTTGACAAAAAAAAATAAAAAGCTGAAAAGACACATTCACAAAGCACAACAGTGTGTTTCCACCAAGTCAGTATGTGCACACAGCCACACACAAATACACAGAAAAGACAAAAAGACACAGTGATGTTGTGATGTTGGGTCCCTTGTATCTCGGCACAGTGGTCCAACCTCAGGTGTCCACAGTCCCGGTCTACTTTGATATTCAAATTGACATCCAGCGCATTTCATTCTCAGCCTTGAAACGCATGCACAAAATCACCTAAACACACACACACACGCTCTTATTTTGGAGGCGGCCTGGTGTGGGCCCTCTCTTTTTGCTGATGGTTGGTTCTCCTCCTCCAGCAAACACCTCTATTAGAGGCGTCCTACGGAGCCCGGCCGCCATGCAAATAGACGGCCACTGCTGTGCCTTTGGTCTCGCTAACAGCACCAATAAACACAGCAGCATACCGTCAAAATAAATAAACGTATAAAGAAAGAAAGAAATAGACATTCAATCACCGAGACACCCATGTGTACAAGCATGTGTGTGCCTGCGTGCGCAGGCACATACACACACACACACACACACACACACACACACACACACCATGTCTCACAATAAGACAGCAAAATGTGACTGTTACTAACATGAAGGGAATTACATCATTAAGGGATATTAAAACACAAAGAGATAGCAGCAAAGTACTGTTCACGGTTGAGGGAGAGTACATAGCCCCCACTCTCTAAGGGAGGGGGGGGACATGAATGAATTTCAATGGGGCCATCCATTATTAACAGTGATATGTAATTACAAGAACTTGGGATTTCAACATGCACAACAGACACCCTCGTCTGGCTATTCTACAAATAATAAATGATATTATAATGTATGCATACTGGTGTATTTATTCATTGAGTTGCAGGTGTTTGAGGTCATACAAATAATTTAAATGATTTCAAGACACATACACACACACACACACAAACACACAATAACACAAAGTACAGGCACCACCGCACATACTGCTCTCCCATCCAATTAATCAACACAAAGTTCACACTAAAACATTCTGCATATGGCACCTGAGCACTAAATTTAATTGGCTGAAACGAGGCTAACCTTTTCTCTAATTGGCTGTGAGGACTGTTGTGTAGTTCAGTGTGCATTAAGGTGCCCTTTATTGTTGGGACTCCACGAGTTAAGTGTATGTATGTGCATATGTGAAAATGTATCTTAAAGCATCCACTTGAAATTCCTCTTTTTTGTTTGCTTGGCCTTAAATACTGATATTTAAGAAAGTTAGTGCTAACATATGTGGTGTGTGTGTGTGGGACAGGTGCAAGACATAGTCCTTTGGGAGTGGTTGACATTTAGCTCCACCATTGGGCGGTGGCTAAATAGGGTGGGGGGCATCACTGGAGAAACAACGGTAATTCACAGAGCAGTGTGTGTGTGTGTGTGTGTGTGTGTGTGTGTGTGTGTGTGTGTGTGTGTGTGTGTGTGTGTGTGTGTGTGTGTGTGTGTGTGTGTGTGTGTGTGTGTGTGTGTGTGTGTGTGTGCTTACCTTGCCAATTACAGGGATGTCCACAGACCCCCAGGTGTCTGCCCCCCAGTGTACCAGCCCAGACGCAAAGTCCGCCGTCATGATTCCTAGGACTGATGAGAGGATGAGGGATAACATTGGTAGATTAAACCTGGAAGTCCTCTTTTTTTCCTTTGGGTCAGTTATTCTCCATGCAGCTATAGTTTATCTACCTATAAAGCGACGAATAGGTGTGTGTGTGTGTGTGTGTGTGTGTGTGTGTGTGTGTGTGTGTGTGTGTGTGTGTGTGTGTGTGTGTGTGTGTGTGTGTGTGTGTGTGTGTGTGTGTGTGTGTGTGTGTGTGTGTGTATGTATTTATGTCCTTCGCATATCCCTAGAACCGTTCATCTGATCTACCTCACACTTGATATGTATTGCTGGGTACCCGAGGAAGTGCACTGTCTTACTTACTTTGGACACACAACACGTTCAATATTTATAAACTTTGAACAAAACAAACAACCAGTGGCGCTCTGTGCTGCAGCAAGGGTGGGGTTTCAGGGCTCTGCGGACAGATTCCAGCAGGTCTTCAACCACGTCGGCAACGGGCCTACACAAGCCGCGGTTCATTGTCTGCAGTTCACTTGGGCACTGTACTTGGAGGCTGGATATACTACCGTTATATATTACTTTAGCTGTAATTACAGGAGTCTCTGTATGTCCTCCCGTTTACTCGACAACCGTTCATTCAACCGACTTCACACTTGGTGGGTGTATGGGAACCCAAGGAAGTGCAGTTGGAAGTTATTTGGATGAGCGGTTCTCGAGAAAGCTGCAACAATCGGCCCACTCCGAACAGGCACCGAACAGCCACTGCACTTGCGGGTGTGCCCAAGGAAGTGCTGTTTCGGGTGTGAAGTTGATTGAATGAACGGCTCTCGAGAAGTCTATCCTCGCAATACGAGAGGCCAGGCAATGGGCCCGTTCCGAACAGGCAAATTTTGAACGGGCACAGCACTAGTAAATCCAATGTCATGTACATGTCAGATAACATTACGATTTTCATAACAAACATAAATTCCTTGATGTAGATGTTCTAGTTCCAGGTACCATCAAGACAACACAATGGAATGGCTCTATGGGATGCACATTTAATATTGAATTCACTAACACAGTGGTATACAATATAATATATGCATGTATAATGATAATCATAGTTAAGTGAAGTCTTTGGCAAACATAAAAAAAAAAAAAAAAAAAACAGAGCATACACAAACGATGATGAATAATGGGTGGCGAGGTGTGACTGACCGCCTCCCAGGAGGATCCTGTAGATGTGGACGGAGGAGAAGTGCAGCAGCAGGAAGGAGAAGTTGACAAGGACGAGGGCGAAGCACAGCACCACGCTGAGCCATTCCTGCAGCCGCTTGCCTGGGGAGGGCCAGCACACACACACACACACACACACACACACACACACACACACACACACAGCTTTACAGAAGCTGGAGTCTTATCTATACGGCTGTGGCATGAATTGGCCAAATGATGCTCTGTGGGTGTCATAATAGTTAATGGGAGAAAAACTGATCACAATTTAAAATGTAACAACATATTTCAGTGAAATACGACAACAAATACACAATTGTGTCATCACATGACAAAATTGGATGAATGTATGTATAGCAAATAATTGAGTAAGTAGTGTACTGAATTTTAGACAGCAGACAAACTTTTTTCCTACATCCAGTACAGAACAGTACAGAGAGAGTTGTTGACAGGAGAATGAAGAAGGAGGAGGTGGTCGGTTGGGTGGGGTGGGGTGGGGTGGGGGGTGGGGGGATCTGTCACCTATTAATGAACTGGGTGAGGTCCAGGAGAACAGGCCCCCATGCAACCAAAGGTCAGAGCCAACCAACCGTACAGTATGTATATTTTGTATTAATAGTGAGTGAGTGAGTGTGTGTAAGGGGGTCAGAGTGTTAATATGTAATCAGTCAAGTGAGGAGGGACGTTATTCTCTGGGTCGTGAGGTCATGACCTCTCAATAAGTGAACTGCCACTGCTGTGTCGGCGTTGTGTGTGTGGGCATACTTTCACAGCAACCCAGATAAACAGATAAACCTAAGTTAGGCCTAACTTAGGATCCCTCTCTGATGCGTTTCGGCCTTCCCCTGCATTATGTTAGTCTCTCTAACTCTATCTCTTAGTTGGTAAAGAGTTTTGTGAAACTTTAACGTCTTAGGATTCTAATGGATCACACTCTGCATTTAGCAGCCTATGATATATTCATGAAAAATGTATTTAAATAAAGCACCTAGGACCTGCCAGTGCAGAATGTGTGACTGTGTGTGTGTGTGTGTGTGTGTGTGTGTGTGTGTGTGTGTGTGTGTGTGTGTGTGTGTGTGTGTGTGTGTGTGTGTGTGTGTGTGTGTGTGTGTGTGTGTGTGTGTGTGTGTGAATGTAAAGGTCCAGTATGTATATGAATATGTCTTGGCTTCTCTACGGTTAGGAGATTCAAGCATTCATGAGTGATTTGAGATAGTAGTGATATATTCTATTCCCTGACAAAGAAATTGACCCTTCACCTTCTGAATACATGCTTTCAAACTAGGAGGACCACACACCCACCCACCTACACCTTATCAACTACCTGTCATCCAACCATATTATGGTTGGATGGTGGCTCATCTCAGATTCAGAAGTCCTACTATGCTATAGCAGAACCTCTCGGGGAAGACAACACAGAGCCTGGGCCGGGAACCAAAAGTCAGAGGGGCAGAGTTACGCCTTCTTTCCTGTTTTGTAACGGAGATATTCTACAGAAGAAAAATAATTGCACAGGTGGATGAAGCTTTCATTGGATGAAGATGTTAGTGTATTTCTACAGTGGCATGTCTATGCAGTGTTGAAACCTTTACAGACACTTTGTGAAGTTTACAACTGCTGGCTGAGTTTGTGTTAGCCAATTACACGCTTACAGATCCCCGCCTCCAGCAACATGATTGGTTGAAAATAATATTAAGCGAAAGAAAGTGAAATGTGCCGTCTCCAAATTTGAGGTCATCTGCCATCAGACTTTGGATATGAATTTAAAGTGTAATTTGTGAGACTAGGTGATGACTTACTCCTCAATGGCTGCTGTGATCACACATAGATCAAGTGATTGCTGCACATAGCCTGAGCCCATAATATAATATGCATTTACTTCGCATAGCCTGAGCCCATTATATAATATGCATTTACTTCACATAGCCTGAGCCAATTTCTGATGGGATAGTATGTTTACTGCACATAGCCTCAGCCCATAGTTTAGCTTAAGTAGAGCACAGTTTGTTTCAGACTTCTGTGACACCATTTTCTCCACCATGCCCCAAGGCGCACGTGCACGCATACACACACACACTGAAAACATACTTATGGGAATGTACACAAAAAAATAATCATACACTTTCTAACACAGTAACACGACAACACACTCCTTCATTGATAAGTATGTACGCGCACTACACAATTGCAACCAAAGTGGAACACAAACACTGTCTCACACACACACAAACTAATAGATGTCTTGACACTAATTTGCACGCATTGCTGTTCTTGGACCTGCACATGCACAAATGCCTGCACACACACACACACACACACACACACACACACACACACAGTGTAGAGCTGTGGAGCAGTGGGGCGGCTGTCAGGTGATGTGCGTCAGTCCTAGGATCCTCCAGCTCCCTGGTGAAGGCAAAGAAACTAGGACAGGCCTCCGCAGAGCGCGCACACACACACACACACACACACACACACACACACACACACACACACACACACACACACACAGCAAGCCCATGCTCCCTCAAGCCATGGCATTGCTGCATCTATCCCTCTCTCCTACACACACACACACACACACACACACGTATGTGTATACATCATACATCGTAAAATTGCCTGTGCACTTTGTTAGACAAAGGAAACAAAATATGTCACTTCAACATTGCACTGCAGCAGTTTGACCACAAACAGATGGAACACAATGAAACCCAGATAATTGTAAACGAAGACCATTTAATCCTACACAAACAAACATAGCCACAACCACACACACACAAACACTATAGGATTTACAAAAATGAGCAAAAATAATACACACACCCACCAACAGATTGTCACAAACACACACACACCAACAGCTTCATACTCACACACACGCCAGCTGCTTCACACACACACCAACAGCTTCACACTCACATACACACACGCACGCTCCTGTGCTCACACATATCTTGTGTGCACATTTCGGCACTTACGAGGAGTTCTGTGCACTCGTTAATATCGTCCCCACAATGATCCCTGGCAACCTCTCTGCCATCACTCAGCCAGTCACATCCCCCCCAATACACACACACGGCAGCCCGGGAGCATGCACACGTGTGTGCACAGGGACTTAACCTGGGCGGAGTCCGGGGAGGGAAACGAGGGGTGCTAATAGGCTGAAATTAATCAACGCCGGCTGATTCTGTCTGGGGAGTGAGTGGCGGGCAGCAGGCAGCGCCGAGCGGGGAACACGTCCAGAATACTAATAGAGACCCAGAGAGAGAGAGAGAGAGAGAGAGAGAGAGAGAGAGAGAGAGAGAGAGAGAGAGAGAGAGAGAGAGAGAGAGAGAGAGAGAGAGAGAGAGAGAGAGAGAGAGAGAGAGAGAGAGAGAGAGAGAGAGAGAGAGAGAGAGAGAGAGAGAGAGAGACTAAACCTCTACTCTATCATATTTTTTCTTTTTCTGGTCTTTGTTTGACAATGCAAGTGAATATGAGTAGAGGCAAAATGGCGGTTATGCCAAGATGAGCCAAAATCCAGTCTATGGCCGAAACTGTCCCGCATGTCAACAATACAAATCTCATGCAATGCAAAGTCATTGCATGGGTAGTGCGGTGTTTGGCCCCTGTGTCTTGAACTGACAGAGTAACATAAGAGCTCAAGTCAGATTAGCTGGACCCAAAGTCAAATAAAGGTAATCACCAATTAAAATGTAGATAAAGTTGTGTTGACAAACAAAACACAAACTTTCATTGTGTGGAACCAGTTTTCTAGGTTTGCTTATACCATTTATATTGATAAATAATTAATTAGAGACGAAAAACCGAATAACATTTCTGAAATATCAGTTTGTTGGTACATTCATGGAAGATGAATTACCAGCTTTTCATTTTTGCTACAGCCTCAAACAGGTGTTTTACAAGCAGTATTACGATGAGGTGAGATGACATTGTTATACAGAGCATTGGTAAACCCGGGGGATCTCCTAAGGGACATTCCCAAGTGTTCTGTTTGATATGCTTGGTTATGTTGCCCCATTCCCCTGATTAAGTAGTTACTTCAAGTCCATGGCTTCTCATCCTGAAGTAAACCATTCATTAAACTATACACAACCAGCCAGAGAGTGGTCCACACCACGTCAGTGCCGGACTTGCCAGCAACATACTGTTAAACAAGTCTGACACTACACTAGGACATAAAGGTCTGAAGGATAATCTTAATCATCTCATCATCCAGGCTTGTCTAATATCATTTTCACAAGTGAGAGATGGATCTAATGTCATCCATCCATCAACCATCATCTTGTATATTGCGGATTGCCATGACGCTGATGAATGTTGTTTAATTATCCAAACCACTGATGTGCGGTTTGAGAAAATATTGCTCACATTAGTTGGTTTCCGCCTTCTTTTTCAAAATGTTGTTTATGCCCTTCCTACGATTCTCTCTCTCTCTCTCTCTCTCCATGGTTTTCTCTCAGTAGACTGCCTTCAGATTGGACCTGGGGAGGGAGGGAGAAAGACAGAGGGGGAGAGAGAGTGTGAGAGAGAGAGAGATAGGGAGAGACCGAGAGAGAGGACACATAAGCTATGGGGATGGGGTAAAAGTGGGTCACATGTTCAGAGAGAGTATGGGAATTGGTGAGAGGGGATGGAGACAGCGAGAGGGAGATTGAGAGAGCGAGGGAGAGGGAGAGGGAGAGGGAGAGAGAGGGGAAGGGAGTCGGGTAGAGGAAGAGGGAACAAGAGAGAGGTTTGGGGAGGTTGAATTCCCTCGTTCAGGAGGACTGGATCAGTCACAGGCCTCAATTCTTTTCATCTGATCTCAGTGGACAATGCAACCTGGGACACACACACAGATGCATGTGCACACACACACACACTCTTTTCTATACATAAACTTGCATCCAGGCAAAAAGCCCATAACACCACACACACACAAAACCCTGCTGGACAAACTTAATAAACCCATTACCCTGTAGGTTCACCAGCAACAAAGGCACGAATGTGGCACAGTGAGATTCAGTAATGACATACCCACACAAAGGCAGACAGCACACACACACACACACACACACACACACACGTGATCCAGCGCCTGTTTAGATTGCTTACAGACACTAACACTATGGCCTGGAAGGTTACCCAAAAACACCCACACACCTTGTATCTATAATTCATTGAGAGAGCTTACATTTTTATTATTGGCGATAACGGAGTGGCATGTACCAAGCGGTTCCTAATAGCCTGGTTTCCTTGCTGAAACAATGATATTAGAAGACACTGGTGGTATCAGTCTCTAGTGTATAATCATGTTATATTTATTATGTAATACTATTCAGTCATTTAGCAGAGGATTTTATCCAAAGCGACTTAAAATGGTGAGGTCAGGTCATGAAAGACCAGGTACTTGTGAGCCTTCTTGATAAAGAATGGGAGGCTGAATTAAACACCCTAACCACTGTACAATACTGTTCTAGGTTAGTGTTCAGCACATATGCGTATTCAAATGACAGCTTCCTTTATTTCTTGAAACATATCAAAACGTAGATCCAAATGACCAGGACACAAGGAAGACAGCTGCGTGGTGCTGAAATAAATAAAAGTGGTCAACAGTGACTCTTGAGAGACAGATTGAGAAAGAGAGAGAAAGAAAGACAGAGTGAGAGAGAATATGTTATAAACAATCAGAGACATCTCCAGCGGATAGGCCATCTTGGCTTAGCAATAATCAGCCCCATGTTCAGTCCTATGGAGCTGCACTGACGTCCAACTTGTGGATTCTTTAAAGGGTAAGAAAACCCCATTATAACTTTTCTCAGTTGAAAACGGTCCTGTTAGGGTTTCAAGAAGTGTTTGTTAACATTTCTGTTAAACTGGGGAAATTCTCTATAAAATACATGAAGTCTGCTACTTTCATGTCTGCTCTTTTATCTATCTTTTATTTATAATGTTATCTCTCGTTTCATGTCAATTTTCAATAGTTTACTGTCTGGAAGTAAACTATTGAAAATTGACATGAAACGAGAGATAACAGTGAAAAAAAAAAAGAGCAGCAGTATACCAGCAAACTAGTGAAGGCAGTTTTCACTTTTGAAAACGTATTTATATTAAATAATATGTCAACAAGCTCTGCGCAGCTATCGGATGACTTAACAGAACCAAGAGTGACTCAGTCCTCTGGCCTGCAACAAGGGGCTACGCCCACTTATGCAGACTGGAACTAGGGACCTTTTCCCATTGGACTTCATTGGAGGCATCTTCCTTTATTCAATTGTATAATTATTGACAGCCACAAAAGAATGACAGCACTTTCGGGGAGAGATTGACAACATAAAAAAATAACGTTTTTTCATCTCTCATACAACAGTTTGTGTCGTTTAACTAGGGAAAATAACTGTTCAACTGGCGGTGAAAACTGAATCCCAATTTGAAACTTGATCATAAACCCTTATATCCCTGGCCTTATTAGAGTGTAATTCAATAAACCAGCAGCACCCACATGCATGTATGTATCTGTGTGATAAAACATGCACGTTGCTTGGTTATAAATGCATTCTAATGGCCACCGATGCTCCCATTTATTATCCACCTGCCAAACCTTTCATTATGTTGTTCACTTGCCTGCAAAGAGAGAAAGTACTAGACTTGACAAGCTAAGAGAATAGAGGTGGGGACTGAGGCTTTGAGGAGTTGTATTTGTATGGCTTACAGTTCTAAGCATCAACAACGTCAAGGTTTGGGGTTCTATTCCCACCCAGGGCAGTGAAACACATACACAAAAGTGCATGTACTCTTGCACTTTTGGATACACTGCTGGATACAAGTTTTTTCTATACTGGATTAAAGACTATGGGGAACTATGGTGTCCCAATGGGTCTAGCTGGGTGTTAAGAAGGGAAACTGCTAGTTCTCTGTGTTTTGCACAGAGAACTAGTAAGCATCTAGTAAGCACCGTAAGCATCTGATCAGAGGTGAGAGTGAAAGTTCAAAGCAAGGCAGATGGTCAGGGTATAACAGCATTGAGGCAGGCCCACTGTGGCTAACACAGTTACTTACAACATTGGTGCTCATCTGGGGAAAATGGTACATATTCTGCTTGGTGTAAAAGATAAAGATAAAGTAAATCATAAATATCTTTGATTTTCATTCAACAAACAATTTTGAACTGCAAGCAAAGGTTTGCTGGAAAGTTAAAGTTAAAAGGTGTGTGTGTGTGTGTGTGTGTGTGTGTGTGTGTGTGTGTGTGTGTGTGTGTGTGTGTGTGTGTGTGTGTGTGTGTGTGTGTGCGCGCGCGCGCGCGCGCGTGTAACAATTAATATATTTAATTAAAATATAGTGTATTCTACGGTCAATGCAAAATAGCCTAGTACTTAAACAAAGACGGTAGTGTTGTGGACTGCATGTCACCAAAAGCAAAATATATGACATTAAAACGAACTTTCTGGTTGTTCATGACAGACATAAAAATCAACACCAGATTCATCATCACATCCTCACTATCCCGCTGAGTCAATCATTTATTCTGTAGCATACTGTTGGGTTCAGGCCTGCAAGTAGTCCTACGTCTCGTTCTTCAGCTACATTAGAAAGAAAGGAACGATAACATTACGAAAGCACCTCTTACCTGGAGAGTAAAGCCTTGCCAGCTGCATGGCACCAGCGTGCTGCGGCCCCCAGCGAGGAACTGTGCTGCGAGCGGCCGCCCCGTGCTCATTCCCGTTCGGATCCTCCTCCGCCATGGACCGATGCTGGATCTCAGTCTCCGAGAGAAGTCTCGCCGCCATACTTCTGCTAGCAAACGCCTGCTACCCCCGCTTTGATGTACAATTACAACACATTTATGTTCTTGTTGTTGTCAGCAAGAGCCGTTGCCTTCTTCGTGGTCCTGGTTTGGTTGGTTAAGGCGAGGATACGATGCGAGGGATGCGACCCTGCTGGTATGTGCGCAAGTGAGCGGTGAGCTCACGTGCGCAACCTTGTATCACCCGGAAATACAATATAGATGCTGCATTTGACACAGATCTATCTGCAGCGCATGCAGTTGAATGCACTTTATTGGTATATGATTTATCCCTATTGCGCAGTTATAATAAGGCTGTACGATTCGAATATGGTTCTTCCCATGTGAATCTTTTTTTTTTGGTTGGCAAGACAAACTATGTTATGAATCACTTTTCCACTTTCACTTTTATGGTGGATCAGTTGAATATCATATTTCTTCTGATTCCCTGTTTATTTATTTTTGTTTGTCTGTCAACTGATGAGGCTTATTGATGATCATCCACAGGGCCCATTTAGAACTGTGCGTTCATTTAAATAGTGGTTTAATTAATGAATGCAGGCTAATTTAACTTTGCAACTACAAATCAAAATTCAACTTAAAAACAAGGATGAACATGTCCCTGAGTTTCACAGTAAACAAGATCTAAAAATTGCAAAATACATAATAAAAGATTACCAAGCTATATAAGCAAAAGGACATAAAGTGTATTTAATGTAAATGTTATTTTGTTATTTGTATAAAGTCTATTTAATATACTTATAGGCCTACACTTGAATACTATTACAGATCTGTGACAATCTCCCTGTGCCAAGCAAGCAATTTGATTACAAGCCGACGTTTCAATTGTTCTGAAAATATTTTTACATATTTTAGGGCTAACAATATAGAAATTAGGTACTTCTTAATTAAATGTAATATATATATATATATATCGATATAGATATGGATATATATCGATATATAATGCTCATACATAATGCCATCTTGCAGACAGACCAAAAATGCCCAACTGAAATAAAACAGACCAGACATCGTCTTTATTATTTATTGGTGTTCTCCTTTTTTTAATTCAACTTGTTTTTGCAAACTGGTTAAACACATAAAAAAAAGATATTGACCAGAAACGCTAAAATTAATATTTAGTTTATTTATTTTTTCAAAACTTCATAACCTTAATAGTCGTCCCCCCCCCCCCCCCCCCCCCCATAAAGACTTGGAATAAAACAGAACAAATGAAAAATAAGTATGTTTTTCTGCACTTTATTTAGATTGATGTATTTTTCCATAGTAATTACAAAAAGGAAAAAATATATATTTAACAATCATAAAAAGGAGAGGTTTGTGGGAAGGGGACAAAAACTGGACTGGTAAACAATCACAACACGGCACAAGTACCTACTTACAGTGATAAATGAAAGATCCAACAATGAAAATTAAGGAGGAAAAATAAGCGCATATGACAAAAAAAAGGAAAATAGAAATTGGCACCTGTCATTTTGAATACAATTTTCCTACAATTTTAAAAACAAAACAACACAAAACAATATTTTTTTCTTTTGTTTTCTTCCAGGGGTTTTCATTATAAAAAAGAACCCAATATGACGGAGGAAGGGGTAGGTGTGGTGAGGAAGAGAGGTGGAGTGTGGGAGGGACGACTGGGGCTGGCGGCTTGGTAGAGGGACAAATATAAAGAATACTGCTTGTACAATACCTTCCCTCCTACCTCTTTTTTTTGTTTTTCCTCATCTATCTCTCTTCATTCATGTTCATGTTTCTGTGTGGGTCTTTAATAGCATATCCCATTAATACACCCCCCCCTCCCCCCCTCCAGTCTTTCCTAATAGCCGTGCCCAGCGGCACAATCGTTAGACTTTTACATGTGAGTAGCAAATGACACTTTGATTGGCTGCGATGTGGAGATCACACCCCCCACCCGCCCGCTCCACCCCACCGCCATCTCTGGGTCGGTGGGGGGAAGGCGATGGGGTGTGGAGGTGGGCCCGGGGATCCAGCCGGGCTCGGAGGCTCACTGCGCATGCTGACTCAGCGTGTGGTTCTGGAGAGAGGGAAGCACAAGGAAAAGAGAGGAAATAGTGAGAACACATGATGGGAGAAATAATGGGCTTTGTGCGCATGCTACTCTCCTCTCGCTGCCACCCCACTGCTGCCGCCTCCAACCCCAGCACTCCCTCCCCCCTCTCTCTATCCTCAATCCCCCTCCCCCTCCCAGCCGGAAGTGCAAATCAGGGCGATATGACACTGGCCATCAAGAGACAGGTAACGAGCACCGTCTCTGATGAGAGAGAGAGAGAGAGAGAGAGAGAGAGAGAGAGAGAGAGAGAGAGAGAGAGAGAGAGAGAGAGAGAGAGAGAGAGAGAGAGAGAGAGAATGGGGAAGGAAGGGGCGGGAGAGTGTACTTCTGATGCTATACTGTGAGGTTAGGATGATAAAACAGCAGCTTAAAAGTGATCTAATGGTCGCAGTAGAACGGTTGTAAGGTCCATTTGACTCAGTCAGAGGTGGAAGAAAAGTTTTACAGCTGGACAACTCCTTAGCATCCATTTGGAGAAAGCCAAACACTTCCTCATAGAATGTACTAATGAGAATGAATGTAGGTGGCACTGTTCAGAAAAGAGATGGGGCTGCTGCACTTTTCAGTCTCCTTTCATTGTTTTTCTTTTGTGGTTCTTTCGGATATTTAGCATATTCAATTGAAGGATAATTGGGGCAATTAGGTGCTTCAATTTGATTGTCAAGTCTCAAATGAAAATATGGATCAATGAAGGAAAATGAAACGATAAATGTCATAATGTCATAATTGTCAAATTATTATTTGACACACTAATTACACATTATAGGGCTATGGAAGAAAAAATATTGTCACATGTTAAAGACACACTAGCGAACTGCAAGAATGGAGAACACACACACACACAGACACACACACACACACATCAAAGTCCCCCTGTCCCTTTCCTCCCAGTATTAGCAGCAGTGGGAAACTGAATTTGGTCATCTGGATTTGCTGTGGTACTTTGCTGGTATCACATATAAAACTGGGGAATATCTTGCTTTGTGTGTGTATGTTTGTGTAGGTATGCATGTGTGTATGTATGTGTGTGTATGTTTGTGTGGGTATGTATGTGTGTGTCGTTGTGTGGGTATGTGTGTGTGTGTGTGTGTGTGTCCCAATAGCGGTTTAAAGAAGATGATTGGAAAGATGAAATGGAAAATGGAATATGTTAGTGTGTGTCTGTCTGTGGAGAATTTCCACTAGGATGCCTGCCTCCCACTCCCTCCCTGTTGTCCCAGGACTATATAGCTTACTCCCTGGATAAGTCTGTCTCTGTCTCTGTCTCTGTCTCTCTCTCTCTCTCTCTCTCTCTCTCTCTCTCTCTCTCTCTCTCTCTCTCTCTCTCTCTCTCTCTCTCTCAATTCCCAGTGAGATCTTCCCAATCACTTCACCGCCTCCATAACAAAAAAAACTGCTTTCTGAGATTAATCTCTTCCTCTCTGACACACACACACACACACGTGCGCCTAGTTGGCAAAGAAAAGCAGTGAGTGGATAGAGGGATGAGTTGGGGAGAAGGAGAATTGGGAGAGAAAAGGGGGGATTATATGTGTTTTGGGGTTGATAAATACATCTTTGCCATTCTGTGGCCCTTATCTGGCTGGGCATGTTTTGCTGAGCCTATGCGTGTGTGTGTGTGTGTGTGTGTGTGTGTGTGTGTGTGTGTGTGTGTGTGTGTGTGTGTGTGTGTGTGTGTGTGTGTGTGTGTGTGTGTGTGTGTGTTTGTGCGCCTGCACATGTGTGTGTGAGACTAAGCTTTAGAGGCCAAACTTGCATGTCCATGAGAAACCAACACAATAACACACTTTTCTTGTTTTTCCCCAAAACTTTTCCGCTCTGCGGGGATGGTCCAGGGCTAAATTTGTGTGAAGGTCTCTTTGGTCAGCGTGCAGATCTCACTGGGAGCCAATGACCCTATTAACAGAGGACATGCCCTCCCTCTGCCTCAGTCTGTATGTCACTCTACCTCGCTCCCATTCACTGTCCCCTTGCTCTTCCTTGTTTCCTGCCTGCCTGATCCAGACCAATGTAGTTCCACTTCCTACCAGAGGAGGTCAGGCTTGTCCCTCTTTGTGCAAATATGCATGCTTAATGAGCTAGACGAGAGGAGATTCTGTGTGGTTTGTGTTGAAGTTACACACACTGGATGGGGTAGGGGCAAGGAAAGGGGCAAGTACACAAGCATGAAAGGGGAGAGAGAGAGCAAGAGAGAGATTGTGTGTGTTTTCCCTCAGGTTCTGTGTGTCCTGCTGCTGGTGTATTGATTCGTAAGAATGAGCGAGGCCTAGGAGAGGAAGGGTAGTGGAGGGGGAGGACGAGGCAGGCCATGGTCACTCTCTGGAGGCTCACGGAGCTCTGCATTGGCCTGGTGGAGGAAGCCCACAGGAGAGGGGAGAGGAGAGGGGGGCTAATAGAGAGAACAACACAGGGGTAGCAGGGAGGAGAGCGAAATAACGGAGAGAGTAAAGAGAGACAAACGCATTGTAGAATATAGTGTTGGAAGACAGCCTGCCTCCCGCTGCTGCATACTTCCTGCATTACGGTGAATGTGCGCACACGCACACACGAACACACACACAGTGTTTGCCCTCCTTCCAATCACTTCTCTTCAATGAGGTTGTCGTCATTTGGTTGCTATTGATTATGCAGCGGAAAATCGTTCACAGTCGTGTGTCATGCATCAGTGTGTCACAGTGTGACCTCGGCTCTACAACCGAGTAATTGATATATTCTACAGAACAGATAGGAGATAGGGAATAGATGGACGCTGGATAGATAGGGGGAGCAAGAAATGAGAGCAATTCCAGAAACTTATCCGTCTGCCCTCTCTGCTATGCAGGGTTGAATTAGTAATAGTGTGTGTTTGTGTGTTTGTGTGTGTGTTTTCACTCAGAAAAGCAAAGTGTACTCTGAGTAAAGCCAGGTCTCTTCTACTAGTGTATTACTATTTTTACTATAGAAACTCAAATACATTACTCTTATATTATAGACGGGGGGGGGGGGGGGCAGTGTGGAAGTGGCATGGATGTGGGGTGGAAGTGGTGTGGACTAGTGTGAAAGGGGACGGGACAGTGTGGAAGTAGTGTGAAAGGGGGAGGGGCAGTGTGGAAGTAGTGTGAAAGGGGGCGGGGCAGTGTGAAAGGGGGCGGCGCAGTGTGGAAGTAGTGTGAAAGGGGAGGGGGCAGTGTGGAAGTGGTTTGGAAGCGCTGTCTGGCAGGACACAGAATATATGGAGGCCTACTTATTATATTCCTAAACTGCTTCAAAAAATTAAAGACAGAGAGAAAGAGAGGGAAAAGGGAGGGAGAGTGAAACACTCATAGACACTAGGAGAGACAGAGAAGGAAGGAAGAGAGCAGGAGAGAGGGCTAGAGAGGGAGGGAGGGAGAGAGAGGGAGGGCTGGGGAGAGAGGGAGGGGGAGAGAGGGAGGGCTGGGGAAGGAGGAAGGGGGAGAGAGAGAGGGAGGGCTGGGGAGGGAGAGAGGGAGAGAGAGAGTGATGGAGGAGGCAGGGAGACTAAAGCCTGTAGAGTCCAGGGACCTCGGGGGAAATATGGCCCTGTCGCATTACCCACACATGTCGCTCCCATACAACACACACACACACACTATCTCTCACAAACACACACACCATCTCACACACACACACACACACACGCACACACATAGGAGGAGAGGGGGACAAAAGGCAGGGGAGATGGAGATAACAGAAAATCTAATCTGCCTTCTCTCCCCTATCTACACACACACACTCCATGTGTAAACTGACGCGTGTGTGTATTGATTTGTGAGCATTTGTCTGTTTTAATGCAGGAAGCAAGCATAACATTTGCAGGCATGTGTGTGTGTGTGTGTGTGTATGTGTGTCAAACTGGGTCCAGTTGATGTTTTAAGTTTAAGAAACTTTCTGCAAATAATTTCTGCACATATTTGTATTCAGAAAAAGGATTTGCTTGGTTGTATATTTTTACTTTTAATAATTCCTATATTCATTATAACTCATGCATAGCACACACACACAAACACACGCACACACACACATCTATGTATGCATGCACAAACTGCTGTGTTTGTGTGTGTATATGTATGCGTGTGTGTGTGTGTGTGTGTGTGTGTGTGTGTGTGTGTGTGTGTGTGTGTGTGTGTGTGTGTGTGTGCATGTACACACACATGCCCCATCTCCTCTAATGCTGTTTTTAACTCTGAATGAAAAATCACCTTAGTCGCCTTGTGCTCTTCATTCGGCTCTGTATATTTATAGCGAAGAGTTGACACCCTTCCAATGGTGTGTGAGAGAGAGAGAGAGAGAGAGAGAGAGAGAGAGAGAGAGAGAGAGAGAGAGAGAGAGAGAGAGAGAGAGAGAGACCAGCAGATGGGCCGTTGCAGACCTCTTCCTCTGTGGCCTGTCTTTAGCTCCACCCTTCCAAGACAGGATGCTGCCTCAGGAGCCCACCAGAAATAAAATGAACACATCCTCTCTCCCTCCGTTTCTCCCTCCTCCTTTACACCCTGTCTTCCTTCAAAAACTGTTTTCTGTCCAATTCCCCCCCTCTCTCTCTCTCTCTCTCTCTCTCTCTCTCTCTCTCTCTCTCTCTCTCTCTCTCTCTCTCTCTCTCTCTCTCTCTCTCTCTCTCTCTCTCTCTCCCTCTCCCTCTCCCTCTCCCTCTCCCTCCCAGGGCGGATTATTTTACTGTGTCCAGTTTGGACTCCCCCACCACCTCCGACCCCCATAGGGACTTCCCCTGCCCTGTTGCTATGGTCACAGACAGGCCAACTTTGGATACAAGTAAATATGTCGTAAATATACTCACTGCATGGACAGCGAGCACACACACACACACACACACACTTTCTCATACCTAAACACACACCATGAAGTCAGGTAAAGTCATGTGGTGCACCAAAGGAAGCATAAACAAATTGTATTTGTGGATCATATTACATAGACATATATATAGAGAGAGACACATATACAGTAAGACAGACGTGTGTCTGTACTGCATAGTCTCACATGGAAATACAATAAAAAAAATAAAAAAAATTGACCTCCCGTGGGTTCTCCAATATATGGAACACACATACACACACGCACATGCACACGCACGGCTCCAAGGGGTCTGTAATGGGGGTCCATACATAGTGTGTTACTTAGTGCCAGATGAGGACCAGAGCCTCCAGACAACCTGACGACATCATGACAGCATCATCATCATCACTGCTAATTGTCATCATCACTGCTGAAAAAACTGCTAACTAATTAATGTTTGTCATAATCTCTCTCTCAGCCTCAAATGCAGCAACTAATTCATTCACAGGCATACACAAAGACATAGGACACAAAGGAAGCTCAAATGTACAGCTGATTATGTGTGCGCGGACACTAAATGCACACAGACACCGTAGATACATGCAGACAGTGTACCCAGATAGATGGGTATGATTTTATAGTAATTAAAACAGTAAAAACACATGAGTACAGCTCTGCTGACTACATATGCAAATTACAAATCATTTATGGTTCTCTTGAAGACAGAGAGATGAGAGAGTCCGCACACAAACTACACACACGCATTAGCTCGCACACGCACACACACACATGCACACACACACACACACAGAATTCAGCAGAGCATGCAAGCTTTCAGTATCATTGTAATATTGCTGCACACAACCAATCCCCATGGGCCCCTGGGGGCAAGGGGACAGAGTTATTTGATAACCATAAACCCTGAATCAACAGAGAGAGATACATAGACAGAGAGAGAGAGACAGAGACAGAGAGAGAGAGAGAGAGAGAGAGAGAGAGAGAGAGAGAGAGAGAGAGAGAGAGAGACAAAGAGAAAGAATGAACAGTGTACTGCTAATATTAAAAAGCTGGCTTGCTGAAAGGTTTAGGAAGGAGGGTTGTAATGGGATGGACAGCTTGATGGATGGAGGGATGTGGGGTATTAAAGAGGACAAGGAGCAGTGCAGCTCATTTACAAACAGTTCAGTTGAGTTATGAGAAGATATTTAAGGAAGATAAGAGAGATGAAGAGAGGGATTTCTTAAGGCTCTCGTGGCTTGACTTCTGAGGGTGATAAATGTTCATGTCCAGGAGCATCAACTGTTTACTAGACATACTGCCACTGCCTGCATGATGTAGTTCCACTTGAAATGCCTGGGCATATTTGCACTTGTGAATGTGTGAGTTTACACAGTAGGACTCAGACCTACCATGTGGACTCACATGGTAGGTAAACGCTGATGTCGCTGATCACATGGGTAAACAATCTTCTTCTGGGTGTTTTTTAATGAATAAATATCATAAAAGACAACACCATGACAAATGCCTACATTACTCCAGCTGACATGAATAAAAGATGAAATACTACCATATTGTTTATTTCAGGCTTATTAATAATGCATCATGCAACATCCTAGAGGCACTTAACCTATTTACACCGTGACAAAAGCTCAATCATTATCATAATTTAAAACCATCTTTACTAAATGTCATTCCACTAATGGGAAAAGAGCTCGTTCACTTGTTTGCGTTACTTCACACAAAAAGTGTCTGGATAAATAAATAAATGAGAAAAATAAGTACGTACGAAAAATCCTTATTTGTCTTGCATTTTCAATTCTTTTTGTAAGAAAATATTAATATGTAGAGCTGTAAGCCACTGACTTGTAAACTTCAAAAACATACTGCCATAATCAGAGGAGAGCCATTTTGCAGTATGGAAGACACACTCAATGACATGTTCACCACGACCCCCATTAGAAGGGGATAACAAGTAAAGAAACCGTGGGAAACCAGGTTGGCCCGGTAATTGGACAAAGTGGGATGTTACAGCCTCTTTTCATTGAATTTCATACATTGATTTAACTGTACATAATCTACGCTCATTGAATGATCTAACTTCCATTGTTATACATATCGATTCAGCTGAAATCAATCACAAGCAATCAAAGCAAATTAAACTCAAAATAATTAACAATTACTACAATTATGCCGAATGGATCCACCGGGAACAACAGACGTTTCTGTGGTGAAAAAGAGTATAAATTGTGAAATCAAACGCAACACAGCAAGTGCCGTTTAACAACCAACCAGTCTCTCCATGTCTAATGTACATTTCACTGGGTCTCCCTCTCCCTGGCCAACAACACGTTTCAGTCACTCGGCCCAGGGAAGTATCTATGTGTTAATGTGTGTTTATGAGTTTACTACATCTGTGCATGTGTGTTTGTCAGTCTGGGGCTCTGTGTGTGTAGGAGACAGCGAGGAGGGAGCTGGGGTGTTTTAGGTCCCCGTTCTAATAACACAGTGTCTCCCAGTGAGGTATGGGGCAGCTGAGTGTGCTCCTTTGGAACACCACTGGGACACCCGGATCTAATCCACACAAACGCGCGTGCACGCGCGCACACACACACACACACACACACACACACACACACACACACACACACACACACACACACACACACACACACACACACACACACACACACAGGAACAAAGAGCAAGAAGACAGAGCTCCAGAACATCCGCACACACTCACGAGGCAGACTCACACTCACACCTTTCCACAATAGGGATAGCAGACTCCGACGGTACAGACTAAGAGCCTGACAGAAAACACTCATCCAAAAAGACGGAGAGAAGCAAACACAAACCCATTGCCATTGCAACTGCATCCATGCCGCTTTATAATTCACTGCATGTGATACACATGTGGCCGCTGGACAAAGACCACGCTTCATAGACTGACTTGCATGGCTACACACGTACACGAGTGCTTATATACTCTTTATCTCTCTCTCACACACACAAAAACACACACAGAGGAAGGCTTGGGATGACATACAGATAATGCAGAAGAATGTATCTATTATGTGTGTTTATTATGAGTTATTCCTTGGAAGATCACATCTGTACACGTGTTCAGCTTCATGCAGAAAGACCATGGCGAAAGACAGCAGAAGAAAACGACTTTCTCCGATCGTCGCCCACACACACCATCATCATTAAAAACCTTCCGGTAATCAACAGGTGCCGGCGAGTCACTTCCAGGCTAGCCAATCAGAACATAGTCTTGCATCACTGTGACTTCTCGTTAGTTCTGCAGGATACAGGTGCGGAAGCAATGTGGGAGCAGATCTGATTGCCAAGGTATTGACATTCAGCAGGTGATAAGCACTGCCCCGACGGAGCTGAGGACGCAGCAGGTGAGGGGATGAGTCAGCCAATGACAGGCCGGTAGCGGCTTGGCTGCTGTATTCAACAGAATTTATGCTATTTTCCATTCCACCATACTGTTCTGTGTATGTTCAGTTGATCAATTAGATGTAAATGATGGTGTGAACATTTATAAGGACAAAACGATTTATCAACAGAATGCAAGAATCGCGTTACTTTCACAACATAAGGTGAAAAACTAAAAATGAACCAGAAATATGGAAGCTCTCCCCAAAATGGCAGCCATGCTTCCGTTGCCTGTCATGGGCCATTCTGCCGGACTGTGGTTTTTTTTCGATTCTCCTCTATCCAAACCACCCATCCATCACGTCCTTAGCAACTTTTATTTGAGTCCATAAGAGAAAGAGTTAGGATATGCGTGTGTGTCCATGCATATGTGTGTATATGTTTGAGTGTGTGTGTGTGTGTGTGTGTGTGTGTGTGTGTGTGTGTGTGTGTGTGTGTGTGTGTGTGTGTGCACGATCCTCAAATATGAAACACTGTTGGGATGGAGGGAGAGAGCGAAGGAGGACGAGAGGGAGGAAGCGGGGAGTAAACAAAACGAGCAATTGCCCCCATGCTAATGCGGTCCCTCTTCCATCCCTCCATCCAAACATTCATCCATCTATCTGCCCCTGTTTATGTCTATTCATGTAGGTATGTTTAAAATAAAACCTTATAGTGTGACACACATGGGGGTGGGGGTGGGGGGTGACACTTTCCTTCAGGGCCTTAGAGTAACAGAAAATAGATTAAGAGGGGGAGATTGTGGGAATAGAGTATGATGAAATATGACAACAATGTATTGAAATGTAATCAAAGTGCTCTACTAACTTGTAAACAGTTTGTGATTAACAGTCTTGATAGAGCGATGGATAGATTGGAATATGGAACTGAAGAGGAAGCCACAGTTCAGAACGTATAGAAAACAAAGAATAACATACACAGAAGGGTATGTGTTTGTTTACATTTCGGTATGTGTTGTGAGGCTTGTACCTGTGATAGTGTGTGTGTGTTTTGTGAGAGGATTAAGTTTGCGAAGAAGAAGGCAGAAAGACTGATTCAAGGGAGCTGCAATGATCAGGGCCAAAGTATCTCTTATTCACACACACACACACACAAACACACACACACTCTCACACACCCACACACAGCAAAACATATCTTATTTACCAGCTTACGTCTGCACTATTTATGGGACACAGGGGAGAGTTACTGAGGAGAGAGGGAGAAGAGAGGAGAGGGGCTAAAATATGCATAGGGGCTGGATCAGCGGGGACAGAGAGAGAGAGAGGGAGAGAGTGAGCTAGTACAAAAGTGTGTGAGGATGGGAGCCGAGAGGAAACAACAGAAAAAGACAAAGAGAAAGTCTTGCGCGATGGGCATGAGACGGGTAGATACCTTCGGTTAGCGCAAGACCGAGATGTGGAGGAAGATGGGGGTAGGAAGGCATGGGGAGTAATGGAGGGGGGTAAATTATGATTTCTTTGCCAGTGTGTGAGACATGGGGGGGCAAGAGAGGAATAGAGAGTGATGGCAGGAGGCGGTCAGCAGGGAAATAGGTTTGATGCAGTGACGTGTCCATTCTGCAGTGACCCTGGGGCTGGTGTATGTGTGTGTGTGCGTGTGTGCGTGTGTGTGTGTGTGTGTGTGTGTGTGTGTGTGTGTGTGTGTGTGTGTGTGTGTGTGTGTGTGTGTGTGTGTGTGTGTGTGCTGGGTTTCAGACTTGCACACCATCCATCCCCAACTCATTAACCGCTTGCATGCTTATGCATGTAAGCGCGCACACACACACACACACAAATGACTCACTTTTTTGTCTTACAGATACACACACACACAAATGATTCCCTTTTGTCTTAGAGATACACACACACACACACACACACACACACACACACAAACACAAACAACCTAACCCATTTACAGCGACATCCCCTAGACACAAGCTAGAGCAGGTCAAGGCTGCCGCACACGCATGCACACACCCACAGACATGTACATACACACACACACACACACACACACACACACACACACAATCACACATTATAAGTTGAGAGTTTGATAGTATTAGAAGTATTTATTCAAATTAAGTAATCTGTGGGCCAATAGTCTCTCTCTCTCTGTGTGTATGTGTGTGTATGTGTGTGTTTCCCTGCGTGCAAGGACATTGACCGACAGGGTCCAGAAATGACCCTGCTGTTAAATGGACTGGTCAGCCATATGCCCAGCACCCCTGGCCTTGCATCACGTGTGTGTGTTTGTGTGAGTGTGTCTGTGAGTGGGCGCATGTTTGTGCATTCATGTGGGCATGTGCGTGCGTGTGTGTTTGTGTGTGTGTTTGTCTGTGTGGAAAGGAAAGGCGAGAAAGAGGCACAGCTGTTATTCAACATGGAACTCAGTCTTAATGGAGCCATCTCTATGTTTTGTGGATGATTTCCACAGGAAAAATAAAGTGCCAGGACTGACTGTGGTCATCAGTGCTCAGCAATGAGAGCAACCTGCAAAGGTACCACGATGCAAATTGTAGGATAATGTAGGATGTGTAGCAAGGGGAGGTGAGAATGGATGAAGTGAATATTTCAGTGGATGAATGACATCACAGCATTAACCTTTTCAGTGGACTTTGTCTTGTGTGAGTGAAAAAGACAGAAACAAAAGTAAGGTGATAATTAGACAGTTACCAACCTGTAGCTCGGTCTGAAAGAAGAACTTTTGCGGACACTGGGAACAGTCGTAGATTTTGTCTTCCTGCCCGTGGACGGCGAATATGTGCTGCTGGAGCTTATTGGCCTGAACAAACAC
This sequence comes from Lota lota, assembly GCA_026745465.1. NCBI lineage: Eukaryota > Metazoa > Chordata > Actinopteri > Gadiformes > Lotidae > Lota > Lota lota. Next base: position 1,005,141 of record JACYXH010000177.1, on the reverse strand, counting down.
TATAGAGAGAGAGCGAGAGTGAGAGAGAGAGAGCGAGAGAGAGAGCGAGAGCGAGAGCGAGATAGCGAGAGAGAGAGAGAGATAGCGAGAGAGAGAGAGAGAGAGAGAGAGAGAGAGAGAGAGAGAGAGAGAGAGAGAGAGAGAGAACCAGGGTCAAGGTCAAGGGCTGTCTTCCATTCCAACCCAACTAGGGCTTTCCCTCCCACTTAGGCGTGTGCAAATGAACACAGAAACATACGGTAAAGACACACAAATTGGAAGAGCTCCGGTGTCCATTCAAGTAATCCCAAGCTGATGAAGGCAGTGAATGGCCAAATTCTTTCCAATATGAAGGAAAGAATGGGGAAAGATGAAAAGGAAAGTGGGAAAGAAAGAAACAAACAAAAAGGGGAATGGGATAAAATGTGCAGAGATAACGAGAAAGAACTATCCTCTGCAGACGTTGTGATATTTATCAATAAATTATCCTCTCTTTTATTTTCTAGCTTTTCAACTCCTGTGTTGTCTAAACCCCTCCATCCACGGGGTGGAGGGGCCTCCCCTCCTTTCGGCCTTTTGTTTCAGTTAACTTTTGGTTTGCACAGCATGTACAATTGTGATCAGTGTGTGTGTGTGTGTGTGTGTGTGTGTGTGTGTGTGTTTGTGCTGAATTATTCAGCCCCCCCCCAAAGGAGCAGTGCCAGTCTTACTAATTCATAAGCCACCAAGGAATAGAGTTAAAGTTTAAAAGGCAGCACTGTGTACCTGGGGGGTGGAGGGGGAGGGAGACACAACACAAGACAAACTTAGAGAACAACAGAGAGAGAGAGAGTGCAGGGAAACAGGATGTGAATGCACACAGAGAGGGAGAGGGACCGGGGGAGAGAGAGTGTCTATGGGGATGGAGAGACAAGAGATAAAGAGGAAGGGGAGGGAGGGATGCAGACTTAATTTTTCTTGCTGGGTGAAGATGCTGTTGAACAGCAATAACTTAACATCACAGAACTAGTTGGGCCTGGCAATTTTCTACTGGCCTCACCTCTGGGGAGGTCCACATTGTACTGTATGGTACTTTCCTCATGTGATCAGCGTCTACTGCTACATGTTAAAGGACAATACCGGTCGGTAAGAAAACCGTCGTAAGTCTCTCCTGGCTTCACTTAAACATCCATTACCAATATCATTTGTCAAAATAGCCTCGTTGTACCGATTCTGCTTCAGAGCATTCCGTGTGAACGTGATAAGACATTTTTGAAAGTACTTGTATGGCGATTCAACGTTTTTGTCTGTCCTGACGCGACATTCCGTGATTCCAAAAGACGAAAGTGCTGTATTGTTTACATTCTTGGGAGGCGTGTGCACGCTAAACGTTATTTGGCAGAAACGGCTCAAGGACGAGGTTTTGACAAGCTATATTGGTAACGGAAGTTTAAGTAAAGCCAGTAGAGACAGTTCTGATGGTTTGATCACAGAGCGGTATTGTCCTTTAAGATCCAACTGGGTCCCTAAGCTCTGACCATTTTGGTAAAGATTTTCTGTATAAAATAAAATGGCCAAACACAGAGCAGGAGTGAAGTGGTGGTCACTTCCCTTCCCTTCTTGATGTTTGAGTTTGACCACACAATAATGTTGGTGTAAATCTCTGCACTGAATTTGTCATTTAAAGGGCAAACTACCTACCTTTAATAAGACAGTGCTTAGGTCCATTGTGACTCTGAGAATGCTTACCTGCTCCTTAACAGAGCCCAATTATTAAAATGATCCCTGCTCTCCTCTGTCTCTCGGGGCGGGAAAATCATTGGTTTGCCCCCCATCTTGTTTTCCCTTTCCTATTGTTTCCTATTCCCTTAGGAATAGTGTGTTGGCATGCGTATGTTTGTGTGCGTGCGTGCATGCATGCGTGCGTGTGTGTGTGCTTGTATGTATGCGTGTGTGTGCCTGCACGTGTATGTGTGTGTGTGTGTGTGTGTGTGTGTGTGTGTGTGTGTGTGCGCGCTTGCATGTGTGCATGCCTGTGTGTTTCCGTACCCCTTGTCTTATCCCAGTGAGTGTGTGAGTGAGTAGCCTACTCACCTGTGAAACAGACGGGACACTTGAAGGTTCCTCCCATGCCCTCGAAGCTGTGCTCTATCAGGTGACACAGCAGCTTGGCCGGAGAGTCAAACATCTGGTTACACAGCTTGCACTCATGATTGATGCCTTCCTCTGTGAATCAGGAGACAGACACACATGGTTAGGCCCAGGCTACAAATGGGAGCAGCAGCCACTTCATAGAGACAGACATTCACACATTGGGATTGCCACTTGTTTAAAAAGACCTCATCATATAAAACGAACATAACAAAACCTATTTTAATAATATAATAACAGTATGTATGTATGTATGCATGCATTTACACACAAAGACATACAGACACACATTCATCCCACCATCACCAGACGCTGCTTGTGCGATGTGTGTGTGTGCGATTTGCATGTGTGAGCATGTGCATGCTTATGGTTGGAGTATTTTAAGCAAGTGAGACTGACATCATAGCTCTCACTGTGTCAGGCCAGATGAAAGGTGGGAGTCTATCAGTCTCACACACACACACACACACACACACACACACACACACCACAGTGAGATCTCCCGCTTGTTGTCCTTATCAACATCATGCCACACAGGACCAAGGTCCCGGTTGCCTCCACATGCACACGCCATGTGGTTCCGCACACACATGCATACGTATGCACGTGAACACAAAGCGAGATAGAGCGGTGTACAGTCCTGCACCATCAGATGGTGTCCTCTGTGGGCCAATCTATGACCCCGTGTGGAGTCAGATTGTACACACACACACACACACACACATACACAGACACATACACACACACATTGCAGGAAAATACAGGGTTAATAATGTCTTCAATCACACATCCATGACACCCTTTCCAAGTGACACACACACAGACACACATACAACACACACTTGCACAAAATAAAGATTTCAATCTCCCTCTGCCTCAAAGACCAACACAAGGGTGTCATAATCCCACATGAATAGCTGTGTGTGTGTGTGTGTGTGTGTGTGTGTGTGTGTGTGTGTGTGTGTGTGTGTGTGTGTGTGTGTGTGTGTGTGTGTGTGTGTGTGTGAGAGAGAGAGCGAGAATGGTACAGAAATACATACACACACACACAGAAAGATGTGATCAAGTTGCTGGGGCGCCAGTGTAGCCGAGGCATACGGAGACAGATAGAGGTTCATTATCATTTACTGGGAGATTGAATCAGCAGGATAAATATTAGAGAGGGGGATAACAAGCAAGACAGAGATATAGGGAGAGATAGACAGAGAGAGACAGAGAGTGTTAGTAGTTGTCACGTTTGTGCCTTTATATTCTTTGTTACACTATGCCATGCCATGTTCAAAATGATACCTCCCATTCAAATAAAGGTGAAGCTCAGGACACTAAGCACAGATGAGAGTGAGAGATACAAAAAGGCGACAGCCAGGGCAAGGGAGAATGCGGCCACGCGTACATCCCATAATAACCCACAGTGGGGACAAGCCATCGGGGAAATTCTCAGAGTGATAGATGAGGAGCGCCCGTCTGGACACAGTGGACGTACACATCCTGGCGGTCGTATCAAAACATTCGAGTCACAAAACAGACCTCTTTTATTCTCTCCAACTAAAATCATTCCCACTGGGGACAAACATGCTAAGAATGTATGCACTCTCAGCACTGGAAGATGTTCTGGATAAAAGCATCCACCAAGTAAATAAGCCTGATGGGCGAATAGTTGTGGCACGTATGTTTTCATTTCCTTTCTTCCTCCATTCATGTGTGCGCGCATGTGTGCATGATTCTCCTCCAACGCTGCTTACTGTTAATAAATATCCTGTGTGTTAATGAAGCCATAGCTAAACTTTTCAGTCAAGGATTAATGGTCACTTAATGTGAGGTTGAGCGAGAAAGGCAGCGAACAGGGAAACTCAGAAAGGGAGAGAGAGAGCTGCAGGGGAAACACAAAGGGGGTAGAGAGATAATTGGACATTCCCAAAAAAAAGGGGGCATGGCATGAGAGCCAGCAAGACCAGTGTGTGTGTATGTGTGTGTCCCATGAAAGTCTTATTTTTCAGACAAATATATTGTTTTGATCAGTGTGTGAGGGGACTGGGCTCTCTGTGTGCTCTCCCCATGTGAGACCCAGCCCACACGTAATGTATGTGTGTGTGTGTGTGTGTGTGTGTGTGTGTGTGTGTGTGTGTGTGTGTGTGTGTGTGTGTGTGTGTGTGTGTTTGTGTGTTCATTTGAAAAGTACCATTATTGTGGAATAGATTAGCATTGTCCTTGTTTTTACTCAAACATAGCAAGTTTCCACAAAATATCTGATGACATCAAGGGAAATAGATCAACTTTAGAAATGTTTACAAATTAATTTCATCTGAGATTATAACAAACTAATCTATGATCAAAGCAGTTTCAAGGCACACACCCTATAAAACGACTTAAATATCCACTAGTGATGTAGTGGTGATTTATATCTCATGTCATGTTCTTGGTAAGAGAAAGTGTCATTAACCTTTCAATGAATAAAACGGATACATTTGTTATCATGGAGTCATGTTGATACCGATTACCAGGGAATGCTGCTTTAATTTGGGATCTGACTTTGAGTAGAAGTTTAGTATCAGTTTAGTAAATGTAGTTTATAAAGTGTAAGTTTAGGTATACTCACAGAAATCACTAGGGGATTTCTGCTCATTCAAAAGACACCCATATTCTCTGGGTCTCTGCTGCGAGTGTGTGTGTGCATGTGTGTGTGTGTGTGTGTGTGTGTGTGTGTGTGTGTGTGTGTGTGTGTGTGTGTGTGTGTGTGTGTGTGTGTGTGTGTGTGTGTGTGTGTGTGTGTGTGTGCGAGAGAGTGTGTGTGTGTGTGTATGCTGACTGATCAAATACAATCTATGAGACAAAGCATAACGGCAGGAAGATCTACAGCTCTGTCATCTCACTACAACTCAAAAACACACACACACAAAAAGGGCGACCTTTGCTGGAGAATCGGCCATGATGCATGTGAAAGGGGAAATGAGAATAATATGAATGAGGTGATCGTAAAGGTGATAGGGAAAGAGGAGTGAGGTGACAGGGAATGAGGAATGAGGTGACAGGAAGAAAATGGGAAAGGGTGGGGGAGGGGTTATGATGTGTATGAGTTGTCAAAACAAGATCAGAACTTTGTATTGACATTTGAGAACACATCTTTTGAAGAGTTGTTTTGGATTGTGCATGTCTTTGTGTCTACGTGAGTGCGTATGTGTGTGCATACTAATATATTTAGCTTTGTGTTTGTAAATATAGTTTTGCAAGTTCAGCGTATTCGGGTTGCTGCTTGCTAGCATAATTTTGGATGAAAGAACTATCAGTTTATGACCAAGTATATAGCCATTATTTAGCCATTTGTCTTGGAAGTAAGAACCTCCACTAAGCACTTGGAAACCAACTGGTCAGAAGGTGGAAGTCCACACAGACAAATGTGAATATTCACCCTCAAGAGTTGTAACATGGCAAACGAAAAGCATGTGAGAGCATGCAACTACACTTGAAATATTTAAAAACAATATTTTACACTACACAGCAGTGCTGACACAAAAAGAGGCCTTTCCTATTGTTCATATTCCCTCTCTATCTCTGCATCCTAATTGACCGGGGGGTGAAGAACGGCAATTCCCCCGCCCAGAAACTGTGCACAAACACCCACCCACCCCTTTCTTAGTCTTGGCTGGGAGTTTCCCATGGGTCTCTCTCTCTCTCTCTCTCTCTCTCTCTCTCTCTCTCTCTCTCTCTCTCTCTCTCTCTCTCTCTCTCTCTCTCTCTCTCTCTCTCTCTCTCTCTCTCTCTCTCTCTCTCTCTCTCTCTCTCTCTCTCTCTCTCTCTCTCTCTCTCCCTCCCCTCCTGGGGTGTCAGCCTTCCATTACTGTCCTCTCCTCCTCTGCGGCATTGAAGACAGTGCATGTAAGGGGTGTGTGTGTGGGAGGGGGGGGGGGTCCAGTCCAGGTGGATAGGGATGAAGAGAGAAAGATACTGAGAGAGAGAGAGAGAGAGAGAGAGAGAGAGAGAGAGAGAGAGTGGTCGAGGGTGGACAGAGGACAGCCAGAGGAAACGCTGCAGAAGAAGTGATATATACATTGACAGAGAAACAGGATACATACAATGGAGAGATGGAGAGACCGAAAGAGAGACCGAGAGGGAGACACAGCGAGTGAGAGAGGGAGAAAAAAAAGAGGAAAACAGAAAAGGAGAGAGAGTGCAGACGCAAGAAGGGAGCAACAGAGGGGTGGAGGAGGGGTAGACACTCCTCTGGGGGTTCACTCAAGGTGTGTTTCTATGGCAACAGAGGGGGTGAGTGGAGGGTGGGGGCAAGCTTGACCCATTGGTACTGTGGGGGCTGGAGAACACACACACACACACACACACACACAACTTGCTGCAGTGCTAGAGGGGTCCCATGAGCTCCTCCACCATCATTAACACTCACACAACCACAAAGGCACAACACACACACACACACACAAACAGTTTACTCATAGAAAGAATTGCACATTTGAACAGCAGCACTGAAGTCTCGTGAGTATATAACACCCACCCACCCACCCTCTCTCTCTCTCTCTCTCTCTCTCTCTCTCTCTCTCTCTCTCTCTCTCTCTCTCTCTCTCTCTCTCTCTCTCTCTCTCTCTCTCTCTCTCTCTCTCTCTCTCTCTCTCTCTCTCTCTCTCTCTCTCTCTCTCTCTCTCTCTCTCTCTCTCTCCTTCTCTCTGCAACCCCCCTCCGTACGGATCTGCAGTATTTTCTAATATTTCCATCAGTTGGCCTACCTTAAGCCTGAACACTTGTCCTTTTCAACCTCTCTGTCCAATGAAGTAGACTCGGATAATGGACCAAAAACAAAAAAAAGATTTGCATTTCGATGCATGGTTAGTTCTATTCATTCATCTGTTCAGGCATGTAGGAGTTGCTTTAATCCTAAATAGCGCATATAGACATAGGTCATCAAGGGGCAAGTAGGGGTAATGCATCGTGCTCTGGGATGAGCACGGGGCAATTCACTTTTCTTAACTTCTGGGGTCATATTCAACCCTAACCAGGCTTTTGTGTGCACCCCACACAGTTTTTACTTACGGGGACATTGATGTTGAATGGGCAACTATTGGAAGGTGTGTGTGTGTGTGTGTGTGTGTGTGAGGGAGGGGGGGGGGGGGGGGGGGTTTGCTCACTCGGGTATGAAATATCTAAATATTGAAGCAAGCATCCTAAAAACTGTCTGGGGTGCACACAAAGCCCGGGTAGGTGTGGAAATGACCCCAGAAGTGTTGTAAAGTTAAATTCCCTTTTAAGCCCAAAGAACACAGTTGTGTCGGGAAGATGCAAAATAATGTTTTTGAATCTCCCCGTCCAAAATAGACTTGAACGAAGCTGTTTCGAAGAACATATGTGCATTGAAGCCCACAAAAAAACAAAAATGAAATGCATTTCTGAATCTTGGTTTGTGATTAGTGAGACAAATTTGACAGCATAGAAGAAACATATGGCAATTACCAGGATGTGTTGAGACACAAATTGAAACACAAATTGAGACTATTTGCATAATGACAGAGTTTGGAAGGAGGCTGGCTGGTGCGTGCATGTTTTGTACTGGAAGGAAGGACCGTAAGGAGGGACGAAGAGCGAGTGAATCATGAGCAGTTAACTGTTCAATGTACCAAGATGAGTTGTACTATAACATAGCATAGAGTGACGAGATGCAAAAGCAACGTGGTTTACACTCAGATAAAAGTGTACTTTGCACACATGCACGCACTCATGCAGAAACACAGTTTAGCGGCACCGGGAGAGCACTTGTCAATGATGGTGAGCAGGTGAGGAGTAAGGTTCTCTACATTTGGAACAAAACGTTCACATTCATATTTATGTCCCCTCAGTCCAGAACCACAGATTGTATTCATGTCCTGGGCTCACATCTCCGCTAGCTAAACAGCAAACAGCCGCTTACACAAACACACTAACAATCTCTTGCACACACATACATACAGTACATACACAGACACGTAGTCTTCTCTTTTTAACTTGTTAGCAAGGATGAGACAGAGAATAATGAATGAGGGGTTTATTTGAGTTTAGAATCTTAATTGAAAGCATCAAAGTGGCCAGGGGGGAATTTACCTAATCAGTGTTTTGCGTACACCAGCAAACCGTCAAATCACACATGCACACAGTGCACACACACACACACACACACCATTTACATGTTGATCATCACCTGATGCCCCTCCCCCCATCTAATTTAATCTCTCTCTCTCTCTCTCTCTCTCTCTCTCTCTCTCTCTCTCTCTCTCTCTCTCTCTCTCTCTCTCTCTCTCTCTCTCTCTCTCTCTCTCTCTCTCTCTCCCATGAAGTGTCTAAACCATACTTATAGGGCCATTTATTACTACTAACATGAATAGACTCATTGGTCTTGAGGCAGTGGAGTGGGTGCTGTTGGTACACGTAACAATATTTGACACAAGGCTAGGGAGATGTACCAGTAACAAGCATTCCTGTATCCAGGGCTTATCACCAAGGCAACTGCAATCATGCCTGATCTGGCTGTTGATGGAGAAGAGACATCGCACCTTGATCTCTCTCTCTCATTCTCCCTCTCAGAATGACCCATTCACTAAGACATAGAGGTCTAACCATAAAGAGGAGACATGTGCTCTGTTTCACCTGAGATGCAAGACTGCCTTCAGATTGTAAGTTATTTGAATGATACCTCTATTTAAT
>JACYXH010000177.1:931354-991354 GCA_026745465.1 Lota lota | reverse complement strand
CAAATGCTCTCTGAGCTCCAGATGTGTGTTTTTAACCAACACAATCCCCATTGCACCTGGACACCATTGGAATACAAAGTTTGTGTTTTGTTTTTTCTGGGATGTGTGTGTGTGTGTGTGTGTGTGTGTGTGTGTGTGTGTGTGTGTGTGTGTGTGTGTGTGTGCATGTGTGCGTATGTGCGTGCGTGCGTGTGTCTCTCTCAATATGTCAATGCATGTCTTTAGACCTATACCTTAACGTTGCACACACAAAGACACATAGGAGTGAATGATGATGGGTTGTCCACACCTGGCTGTGAATGATCCTTTGTACTGGACTGAAAGCCACATGTCCAATGCCCCAGTGGCTGCTTTGAGACCGAAACCATGCTACACACTATCCTCTACTGGGCTAGTGTGACTATCCATTGGGATCAAATCAGGGAAATGTTTTCAGAAAGACTTAAAAGCAGTAGAATTGTGGACTTGCAGGACAGATTACCTCCTAGGTTAACATGTAATTACTGTAAGCATGCCGTGTGTGAGCATCCACTGTAAAGTGGTGGGCACATGTATCCATACAGCCCAAAACACACACAGGCACAGACACAGACACAGACACAGACACAGACACACACACACACACACACACACACACACACACGTGCAGACACATGACGAGGCGTGCTGGGCAGAGTATTACTCAACTAGCGTAGCTAAGGGGGCCCCTCCTTAATGACTTAATTGAGCTCATTAGACACGATAAGACGTCCAATCAGCAGGCTAGCTTCCTGAAGTCCCCGGCTCAGGAGCTAATTAAAGAACCAATCACAGCATGAAGGCTGACGGGCTTGAGTCTAACACACAGGACAAGATTTATTTTCAGTTCGCAGTTTGAATGAGGCCCTGCCACTTTGAGTAGACTAACTGATAATGTGGACTTACACAAGCACAATACAACTCTAGAGACACCATAGTGAGGATTGTATAGCTACTACACATCAATGTTGTATGCAAGTGGTGAATAAAGAGTTTCCCTTCAGTCTTTATCCAATGGCAACACATGAGTGCTCTTCCTAAATATTGTGTGTAGATCTCTACCATCTGCTTCTCTCTTACTCTTCACCCCTCTGACCTCAACTACTACGAAATCTGTCCTCTCCTATCTTGTCTGTCATGTCCCCACGGGCCCTTGCTCTCCTTTCCACTCCTTCCACACATCCTCTCTCTTCCTCTATCCATCGCTATGACTCTACCTCTTCAATGACAACCACTTTAACAAATATAAAGTTTATTACAAGATCTATTATAATTTACCAAAAATAATTCAACACAGATCTCACGCGTTGCTTCGTTCTTTATATCCTCTTACACCTCATTCTTATTTTTCTTGTCTTCCTTCCCTTCAACAATTCAAATGACCAGATCACCAGTAGTGCAGTGGTTTAGCATTTGTGGGTCTCTTTCTCTCCCTCTCTCTCCCCTTCTCCCCCTCTCTCCCCGTCCCTCTCTCTCGCTCTCTCCCTCTCTCTCTCATTCTCTCTCTCTATCTCTCTCGACTTCATGCTGTGCTGGCTTAATTGCAAGCGCACCCTCTTGTGCCCGTGTGCCATGGTGTGTTTGAGCATGTGTTCGTGTGTGCGTATGCGTGTGCCCATGCGTGTGTGTGTGTGTGTTTGCGTGTATGTGTGTATGCGTGAGATCTCCTTAAAGTGTTCAAGGAGAAGCAGCAGGGGTCTTTTCCACCTGCCATCCCCCTCCTCCACCTAACCCCCAACGCTCCTCTCCTCTCTTCTCCTTTCTACCGCTCATGTCATCCATCCCTCTTTCCTCTGGTAATGCTTCAAACGAAAAGCAGTATGGAGCAAAAAGGGAATAAGAGGTGAAACTGCTGTTAAACAAAGCGCTGAGAGGAAATACCTGTTTGTGTACTCTTGACTGAGGTTCAAACAGTTCAGTGACATGCTATGTGCGATGAGCAGGTTATGCAGCCAATCACAAAGACTGTTATCCCGGTCCAGCCTCCACACTCTGCAAGGACCGACATCACATTACCATGTTTTGTTTTGGTCGCAAATCTGTATGGCCATACCTGATTGTACTCCTTCATTTCTACTTAAAGGGGAACAGTCACACTTTGCTCTCTGTAATATAAGACTACTGCTTCAGACGCGCGTTGGTGACAAATTGGTCAAAACATTCACTCCGTTTCCACAAATAAAATTCACAGAAAAGTTGGTTAATAAACATTATTTGTCCATATCGATACAATGAAGACGACAATCCCGGACCAATGACGTCAATGGTCCAATTTTTACGGATTCTCTTCTCGGTAACAGAGTTGATGATGCAGACCGCACATTTTTCGCAACACGTGACTGAAGCAGTAGGCTTTCTCATATTAGAAAACAGAGAGCGTAACAATTCCCCTTGCAGATGTAATGAACATTAAACTCTACAGAGCAGTGAAAGCCTGCATGGTTATATAATTAAAAACAAACGCATTCCTTATTCTCCTTCCATCTCTTCCTTCCATTTCATCGACCACCAATCTCAGTCTCATCAACCCATTCCCCTTTCTTGTAACTGTAACCATGATCCTCTCTCTGTTTAACCTGCCAGATCCCATCTGCTTTCGTTACCTCCCCCTCCCTTTTCCCCTACTCACTAAACCCTGCAGGCTTCGCCTCCCCCAACCCCCAAGTCATCCACAGCCCCCCACATTGTACCACCCATAATGTCCGTAGAGGAATGCTGCTGTCAAAACTCCCTGCTCCTCACTCCTCTCCTTAATCAGCTGTCAACATCAAACGCTCCCCCACACCGATGCTACCATCCGCCCATCCCCCAACACCCTGCCCTCCCACAGACCCCCTGGGACTCATCCCCAAGTGCCTTCCGCCCGGCACGCACGCCGACACACGTCCACACGCACGTCTACCCACACGCACAAACAGAAACACGGTGCTTAAACACATACACACACAATATCTGGGGAGGCTGTGTGTGTGTATGTGTGTGTGTGTGTGTGTGTGTGTGTGTGTGTGTGTGTGTGTGTGTGTGTGTGTGTGTGTGTGTGTGTGTGCGAGTCAGTTCATTTCCTGTGTGTCCTAATTCTCTGTATCTCTCGCTCTATCTCTCTGTCTATCTGTTTGGTAGACAGCTATGAATACTAATATCAACTCTGCTGGCGGTGGTCCATACAAATCTGCCTGAGTTAACCATCCTTCACCAGTCCTGAAGAAACCCCAACTCACACACAGACCAACACATGCCTGCACAGGCAAACACACCCATGCATGCATGTTGTCACGTATGAAAGGCCAAAAGCTTTTCAAATGTTTCCACCTCAATGTTCTGTTTCACATTTCTGAATTCTGATTTGAAGTTAAGCAAGATGAGTTTCAAACAGACAGACACACACACACACACACACACAATCCAAATGGTCTGGACTGAGACCATATTGATGTAAATTAAACATCAGTGCTGGACGCACACACACAAAGCCTCCATAACGCACAGCAGCCGGTTCTCCATGATGAAGAACGGGCAGCTCCTCCTTAATGACACCAACACACTCACGCTACGTCTATCAGCAGGGTCCTGTGTGTGTGTGTGTGTGTGTGTGTGTGTGTGTGTGTGTGTGTGTGTGTGTGTGTGTGTGTGTGTGTGTGTGATACTAATTCATTATTCTGTTAATTTTGTGCAGCTGGGGGAGGGAGAGAGAGAGAGAGACAGAGACAGAAAGAGAGAGACAGAGACAGAAACTGCTGAGGAGTGACCGTGGTTAAGAGACACGCTAGTGAGAGAGATGAATGGAGGGGCAAGCAGGAAGTATGAACCGTTGTTCACAAACTGATGAAAGAGTGGGGGTAATGTTTAATTACCTCAGATTCACCTACTCTCCTGACACACACACACACACACACAGCTGTCTAAATGACTAGTCATTAGCCAATGAACCCAGAGACCAGAGAGTGATAAATCTAACACACCTATAGTTTAGTGTCTGGTAGGCAACATGGAAGCTTCTCAACCCAAAACCCAAACAAGTATATGGGTTAGTGATCATTATTTTTCCTCTCCAAAATTAGGCAAACTTGACAAATCATTATTAGATACAGCAACAATCTAAAACAGTTTATTTTCCAGATTGAGGTGAAAATGGGATGCTGTGGAGCCATCATCGGCATACATATAGTCATTGGTATCATCACACAGATTCCACAATGGGTCTTCTATCATAACAGCCCCTGTAGCAAAAGCTGTGTGACACATGGCAGCAACTTTTGCACTCATGTAAAACATGTGCCCTTGCATTACATAGAGAGTTGAGTGTTATATTGACCTAAATTAAATAGTTTTAAAGAGTTTTGTTTTAATATCATCTTCAAATCTTATGCTAGGATATGCAAGGGCTATTATACAAGCAGATTAAGAAAAAAAAAGTTTCATCAAACACACACACACATACACGGACGCGCGCGCACACACACACACACACACTCACTCACAATGTTACAGGGGCTTAGGGTTAGTAAAAATAGGTTATAAAAGAGCAAGCCAGAGAAGCAGCAAATGGAGGAGGACAGAGAGGGTGTTTGAGCGAGATCCGGGACATATCTTAGCGAGGAAATGGAGAGATGTAGCGCACAAAGGGAAGGCTGGACAGACAGATGATTGGAGGGTGGGCTGATGAAGGGGCCATGGGGGGGGTGGGTGTGTGGGGGGGGGGGGGGGGGGGGGGGCAGATCTAAGCTGCTCCACTACTCCCACCACTCCTACCTAGGAAAAGAGGGGATTTGCTCGCCCTAGGAGGGAGGCAAGAGATGGAAGAGAGAGAGACACGTGGAGAGCAGGAGGCCCACTGAGACAGACAGAGAGAGAGAAAGAGAGAGAGGGAATAAGAGAGAGACACAGAGAGAGGGCGAGAGGAGAGCATTTATCATAGGAATAATTCTGACTGCAAGTAGGAAAAATTATTACCCTGGGAGCTCATAGGAATACTGAAGGGAAAGCTAGACCTGTTTAAATCAGAATAAAAAGAGCTCTGACACAAAACTTACATTCAGGCAATGTTATATCAATTAAACTGATCTGTATACAGGTACATTTTATGTTAAAATGTAAAAACATGAATAACAAAAATGTTTGCGAGGCTACCAAATCGAGGTAAATGACGGAACATTCTTTCCCACTCAAATTCAATCGTTATTTATTGGTAAGGTTGTGTGTCTGTCTTTGTGTATGAGAAAGACAGCGCCTTACATCTAAAGCCCCTATCCATGCTTTCCGAGACTCGGGTATCCCTCAAGACACTAAGGGACAAACTGTATGTGTGTGTGTAATTGAAAGCATGGGTCTGTGCAAATGTATACCACACACAAACACGCAGACACCTGCATGCCCTCCTATGGTGTAATTAATCCCCCTTAACATTGCCTACTTAATCCCCATCTTCTTCTGCCCTGCGGCAGCAGAACCTTACATGAACAGAGTAGGCCGCTCGGAGCACTACCTACACCCCCACTCTCTCTCTCAATCTCCCCCCACCAGCTCCTCCCTCTCTCTATCTCTCCCTCTATGTATCATATGGTCGAATGATGGTATGTGCAGTAGAACTCCAAAGACACACAGCCGAGTTTAGGTAGATTTGTGTCCTTTACGGGCAGCCACAGCCCGTAAGGTCAACCCTGCATGAGCAGCTCCATCCATCATCCACTGTGTGTGTATGTGTATGTGTATGTGTGTGTGTGTGTGTGTGTGTGTGTGTGTGTGTGTGTGTGTGTGTGTGTGTCACCAGTGTATGGCTGACACACCGCTTGGTTGGCTCCCTCTTAAACGCTGGGAGCCACTGAACACAGCCCCGCCCCTCTCTCCTGGAGGATGATGGGAAATATGGAGTGCAGTGCAGCTGCTGCCGACAGCACTTATTCCGATATTGACTCCCTGCCCAGTGTCAAAACATCACCTAAACTCACCCCCTGCTTCCCGCAAGCCCCTCCTCCACCTCGACTACCGCCATTCTCACTGGCCCTGATCACACACAGAATAATAAGAACATTTAATTGTTTTAACTGATGATGAAATGTTGAATACCACTAAAATGTCAACACTGTCATCATTTTATCTTGAAATAAATCAAAGGATCTCAAATTATTATCACTCTCTCTCTCTGTCTTTGTGTTTCCATTCGGCATTCCCGCCCTTTTCTCCTTCCTCCTCACATTCACCCATCCCTAGCTCTCTCTCTCTCTTCCTTTCTTTCTGTCTCTGTTTCCCCCGCCCGCCCCGGCCCCATACCCCACTGGCGGCTTACTGTTGGAGATGCCAGACTTCTTTAATCTACCAGCAGGCCATCGCAGCTGCCTGTCAGCTACCCAATGTGGATGTATGCACATTCACTCTTGGCACCTTCTCTGTTTGTGATGTGTATGCATGTGTGATGGTTGCGTGTATGCATGTGTGCATGTGTGCGTGTGTGTATATGCGCGCATGTCTAACTTTACGTGCAAATTTATCTGTATGTGAGCCAGGGAGTGGAAGAATGAGATTCTTCTGCCATAACACAAGCGTGGTATTTACAAGTGTCTTGTCTCCTTTCCATCAGTCCTATCTTTGCAAACTTTTCCTCTCGTAGGAAGCCTAGCTCTGTAGCGGCCCCGGGAGGAGCGCAGCTCTCCCTCTCTCTCGCACTCCATGTTGTTCCTTACCCACCTCAAAACTCAATTAGTAAATTAGTTCCGACTCACTAAGCTCTAAACAGTGGCCTGGGAGCGAGTAAATACACACACGCACAGACAAACACACACACACACACACACACACACACAAGGTTCCACGAGCAATTCCGACAACTGTGGTACAGAGGTATACACACACGTTCCCTATCGGGCACAGCTATACAAGCACTCGTACACTACTCACACACCAATGGGATCACATCATGCTGAACACGCAAGTCAAAACGCATATTGAATACAGGACTGGCTCAACTGGTCTTTCGTATAGTCGTCAAAGCTGATCATCTGCCTAGCATATTATATTATGATATATATATATGTATATATATATATATATATATATATACACATATATGTATATATATATACACACATACATATACATACACATATACGTATATATATATACATATATAAACATATATACACATAAACACATATATATACACATACATATATATATATATATATATATATATACATACACACATACATATATATATATACATATATGTATATACATTTACATATGCATATATGTATATGTATATGCATGTATATATATATATATATATGAAGATCTCCTCATTCTATCTTGTTTTTCAGGATTACAAGCGTACACACTGTACTGTGTGTGTGTGTAGGAGGGTGGACTGTGGGACAAAGGAGGCAAGCAGAGAAAATATTAGCAACAAGTATACCTGTATTTGTCCCTTAAATCTCATTATGTTGCCTATATCAAGCAGTGCCTCATCCTTCCTTCTCCTGCGTTACTGTACCTGTCTCGGTCATACTTACACATATGCACAATTATAAACATACCTTTACACAGGCGAACACCCACAGACAATCTATTTGTGACCAAAATAAATAAATATTAAACGTACAAATAGAAAAATTCCAAGTCAAGTACCATTGTATGTTTTGGCACATGTACACACACACACACACACACACACACACACACACACACACACACACACACACAGACTACCAAGCTCTAACATGCTGCTTAGGTACTTGAGCAAGGGAGAGCAGTGGTGTTTTAACAGTGTGTGAAGACCGTGGGTAAAGCACTTAAGCTGCTGTAATTAGACTGATTGCCGTGGTGACAGAAGATGCATCCTTTTATCCCCTCATTTCTGATGCTGGCATGGAACCCCACACACATACCCCCTCCCCAACACACACACACACCCATACATAGAAATCGTCGGATCGACAACAGAGTTTGGAAGTAGAAAACGGTTAACGGTTTAACACAGTCAGCACTCGCTCTTTATACGTTTAGTCGAATGGACAGTAAACACAAAAAGAGAACAAAAGACAGACCTAGTAGAGAGACATAGAAAACATGTGTGTGTGTGTGTGTGTGTGTGTGTGTGTGTGTGTGTTTGTGTATGAAACAGTACAGTGGAATGAGGCCAAGGCTGGACAAAGAACTACAGTAACAGTCCACTTGAAACTACAGCTGCTGTCTCCGCAAACAGGCACGGCTTGGTTCCTGGCTCTCTATACATGTATGTGTGTGCGCATGTGTGCACGTGTGTATGTGTGTGTGTGTGTGTGTGTGTGTGTGTGTGTGTGTGTGTGTGCATTCATGCGGGTTCATGGGTTATTGCAACGCCATCCCTTTCCATCCTTCCAGCCACCTCTTCCCACAGCTCCTCCACAGGGGCTGGAAGGAGGAGGGAAACGGAGAGAGAGAAAGAGGACCACTGAAAGACTGTCAATGGATAAAAAAGGAAGGAAAGGGGGGAGCAAATAAACTCCATGCAGGGGGTGAGTGTGTGATGAGAGGGGACTGACAGAGGAATGAGGAACAGATCTAGGTGCAGGGAGGCTAGAGGGACATGAAGGGAGGAGGAGGAGGGGGAGACAGAAAAAGTCAAGAACGAATGGATGGCAAGTGAAGGGGGGTCGAACAGATGCAGATAAATAATAAAGGATATGGCATTTTGTTCAACAGGGATCGGAAATGGCTATAAAGATATGTATTATTCATTATAGTCCATATTCCAAGTCCCCTAGATATACTTCACTGGCAATACTAAACCATTCTGTTTGCGCGAGAGGATAGTTGCATTAAAAAATATAACACATATAAAACGACATTACTTGGGTTGTTTACTTACTTAAAACTAGTCCTCAGGACTTTGGGCAGATGTGCCACAAAGTATGAACGTAATTTCAAGTCTAGACTTTCAAAAACCCACTTTCTCTCTGTCTTTCAATCTCTCTGTCACTTTCAATCATATCATATCATGCTCATCATTTTCTTTTTGTTTCTCGCCTGAAGTATTCGAATAATCTAGTTGTAACCGTGTAATTGAACACCTATCCATGTGATCGCAAACACAATAGCATTGATTTGCTTAGTAATGAACCTTTGGTTTATTTTCTGCGTGACAAGATACTATTATCAGCTCACAAGTACACTGATACAAGTGTACAGCTAATGGTCATGGGATTTTCACAATTGCGAGCAACGAATAATGATGGTGTCCTAGGTGCCAATATGGATGAGTAATTACCGGCTAGTGTTTCCACTGCTTACAACTTATGGCTCTCTGATGGGAGTTCAAAACAAAGTTAACTGCTATTGCTAATAGTTGTTTAGTTCAATGCTAATGGGTTCAGGGAAATCAAAGGGCAATTCTGTAGCCTGTGATCCTTAACACTAACGGATGTGTAATATTTGCTGAATGATCCACTAACACAACAATGACAATGTGGTGCGATTACAGAGCTATTACGACTTCTGTAAAAAATAAATAAAATAAAAACACCTAGCACCGTGGCACGTTTTTTTTTTAAAGCCAAAGGTGGAGATTCAGTCTACAAAGACTGAATTGTATTCCTACAGACTGATGTGCACACTTACACACACTTATGCAGACTAAACCCCCCCTTACTGTTGTAATTAAAGGTGTCCTTGACAACAACATTGGGCGCCTTCACACCCAAAAGTTCTCTCTCTCTCTCTCTCTCTCTCTCTCTCTCTCTCTCTCTCTCTCTCTCTCTCTCTCTCTCTCTCTCTCTCTCTCTCTCTCTCTCTCTCTCTCTCTCTCTCTCTCTCTCTCTCTCTCTCTCTCTCTCTCTCGTCTAGAATGTGCATGCACACACAGATACACAGTACAAGTACAAACATACACACGCAAACGCATACACATGCAAACATACACAAATACACACACATACACACACACAAACACATAAATACACCCACCCACCCACCCCATCCCATCACCCCCAGGCTTATTTCACTATCTGGTGTCTCTGTTTTACGGCATGTGCTAATATCTGACGTGAATAATGAAAAAATAGTAATGCTCATGCTCACAAACACACATATGTATACTACACATTGAGATGTATGCAATATCGTGCCTAGAGAAAAGTACACAAGAATCAAATGCATGATTCCTTCTTAATTTCACCCACGTCGGCTGCAGCACAATCATCTAGTGTGAGAAGATCAACAATTCACATAATCAACTTTTACTGATTTCTTTCTCCCCTTCTCTCCCTTGGTTTCTTCCTCTCTCTCCTCCATTGTGTTGTACGTCCCCTTGATATTTCCTATACTATAACTGACTGGAGCAATGTTCTTTGATTGGCTGTACCTGTATGTGTGTGTGTGTGTGTGTGTGTGTGTGTGTGTGTGTGTGTGTGTGTGTGTGTGTGTGTGTGTGTGTGTGTGTGTGTGTGTGCAAAGATTATGTTAATCTCAGTGATACCGCAGTGCACTAGAGCTGGGTGGTCTCAAATCTGTATGCATAGCGTGTTTGTGTGTATGGGTGCGTGTATGTGTGGATATGTATGTGTGTTTCAGAAAATAATATGCATGTTATGTCGACAGAGAGACAAAGTCAGAGCCAGAGGGAAGGTGTGTGTGTGTGTGTGTGTGTGTGTGTGTGTGTGTGTGTGTGTGTGTGTGTGTGTGTGTGTGCGTGTTCTGTCCAGGTGCTGGGACCTCTGTTTGTCCCTCGACAGGGAATGCAGAGGTCCCTGGACTCCCCTCTGCTTCCTGCTAACAAGCTACACACACATACACACACACACACACACACACACACCCCATCGATCAGGGAGAGGATCGGGGTCACTGTGCGCCCAGTTAGCCATCCAGTAAGGATCCTGAGCCTCAGGGCATGTGCCCCCCCCTCCCCCCCCCCCCCCCCCCCCCCCCCCCCCACACGCCTATACACACACACACACACACACACATAAATAAATACATGCATACGGACTCTCATCTCATCTGCATGCAGTCTTCAGAACAGAGCTCCTAGCTGGTTTCCATACTAAAAAGGCAGATAAATCCTCCAGTCTCAGCCAGTGTACAAAAACAGCAGACCATAACGTAGGACCATCTACCAACAACTGCCGGTTAATCACGTTCCCTAGCAACAGGTTGATGTCGGCAGCAGTTCCTGGCGTTGATGCCAGCGCATGCCATTGACGGGGCGGTGACAGCGTTTTCATCTGACGACAGTTTGTGGCTGAAAGATGAAACGTTATTGGTTGATTGCGATGATTATGATACCCCCCTTTGCCTTTTCTCTTAAAACACACACACATACACACACTCACAGAAGAGCATCTTGAAGAACTGCTTATAACATTGAGGAGATCAGAGCAAACACAAGTATATCACTCGTAGAGGAGATGGAGACAACATTGCTGTGTGAAGCTGAGAGGGCTGGGAGTGGCCAGCAAGACCAGCCCCTTACTGTGTTGGTGTGTGTGTGTATATATGCATGTATGTATGTGTGTATGCATGTATGTATATTTGTGTGTGCGAGTACGTGTGCGAACGTGTGCGTGTTTGAATTATTTAGGTCCATGGAGAGGGCAGCCTGCCGGGGTAATGAGGAGGACATGCATTGATACCAAATATTGCTTGTGGAAATCTATCGATCCACCAGCTGTTCATCCAAATTGTAGTCAGAAATGCACAAACTGCCAGCTACCTATTCCCCATGACTGACACGTCGTGGACAAGCATGGCAGTGAGTATAGAGAGAAAATAGCAGACAGGCAGACAGAGGCTATAGACAGATAGTTAGAAGGAGACACAGGCAGTCAGACAAAGAGACAGACAGACAGAACGACCAAGAGATTTCTTTTAAGAAAGGAAAATAATCATCCTATCTGGAATCAGGTAGGATCCTATTTTGAAATGATGCAGAGAGCACATGCCACCGGCAGGTCATTGAGCCAACAACCTCCCAACACGCACACAGACACAGACACACACACACAAATGCATGCACATGCATGGAAAAATGGATTTGATAACACGAGTAAAATAATGGATCAATAACACGAGTAAAATTGAAATAATCTGTTGATAACACCAGTAAAATGGGAATAATAGATTAATACCACCAGAAAAATGGAAATAATGCATTGATGTACTTGTAAAATCGGAATAATGGATGTAATAGATTAATACCACCAGTAAAATGGGAATAATTGATTGATCTACTAGTAAAATGGGAATAATGGATGGATAACGCCAGTAAAATGGGAATAGTGGATTAATAACACTAGTAAAATGGAAATAATGGATTGATAACACCAGTAAAATGGGAATAATGGATCGATAACGCCAGTAAAATGCAAATAACGGATTGAAAAAAACTGTAAAATGGAATTACACTCGTCTGCTGGAAGAAACAAATCACTAATGCACTGCCACATTATCGAATCTCCATAAATTTTAAACAAGCCTATGAATTATACCCTTAGAAACGTTTTCCCCTTCAAAAGGTTATGAACTGCTATGTTCAGGATCATAGAGATGACGATTGTTTCATGTTTAATCAACTCCAGCGAGCATATTTATGGAACAAGTTCTACTGTGTAATGATCAATCATAGTAGTGTTGATGGATTGTCAAATCTCATGGATTCCCAAATCTCCTAAGCATTACAATTCCTTGTTTCTCTACATATGAATAAAAATTAGCTTCTGTGGCCACTCACATGACACACTTACGCACAAATATCTGCCAGCCCCAATGCACTCTCAAACGTGCATGTACACACACTCCCACATACACACTATTACCGCAAATTACATTAATGTATATTTTAACACAAACACACACACACACTCTCTGACCTCAGCCTCTCCTTCACCTCAACAAGGCCAGTAATTACACTGTGTCACTAGATGGCCTAAATACAGCCCTGCAATTACTACAGAGCAGGGAGAAGACAGAGCGGGGGGGGCTTACAGAATGAGAGAGACAGAGAGAGATGTCTTCATATATGATTGTTTTTTAACAGCAAAAGCAAAATATTTTGTATTTTAAGTAAAGTTTACCTAATCTTATTTATTTATTGTTAGTTATAGTAATCTATATATTGATTGTTAATGTTAATTAACGAGAGAGAGAGAGAGAGAGAGAGAGAGAGAGAGAGAGAGAGAGAGAGAGAGAGAGAGAGCGAGAGAAAGAGACACACACACACACACACACAGACAAGAGACAGAGAGAGACAGATTGCAGTGCTTGTGTGGGTCTTGTTTAGTTTTAGTTTCTTAGTATCTTTTGGTTTGTTGTGTGTGTGTGTGTGTGTGTGTGTGTGGGGGGGGGGGGGGGGGGGGGGGGGGGGTCTAGGACATGCCCCGCTCCTTAACTTTAAAACATAAAAGATGAAGGTAAAAAACATCTGGATAGCATCCAAACATACCGCCATGCATCAACAAACACACACATACGCATACACACACACAGACACACACTCTAATGAAGCCCCGGTAGTGAGGAGCAGCAGCAGGGAATGGCACAAATCGCCAAAGACCGTCCACGTGCGTGTGTGTTTTTGTGTGACAAGGTGGCGTGTGCATGATCCACGTCACAATGCCAGCATGTGTGTGCTACTGTGTGTGTGTGTGTGTGTGTGTGTGTGTGTGTGTGTGTGTGTGCGTGCATGCATATGTCTCCGGCGGGATAATTATGGCGCTCCTTAGCAGCTGAGCATGCCAGATGTACTGGGAGAAGGAGGAGGAGCAGGGAGGAGGAGAGACGCTGAGCAGAGCAGGCCAGAGAGGGAGCCGGGAACCAGGAGCAACCCCACCATGCGGCAGGAACCACAGAGCAACACGGCCTGTGTGTGTGTGTGTGTGTGTGTGTGTGTGTGTGTGTGTGTGTGTGTGTGTGTTTTATACATGTGTTTTAACCATTCCGTGCCAAAGCATGTGTATCGGAGGTTGTCGGTAGGTGTTCAAGTGCAGGTGTGTGTGTGCAAAGTTGTAAGTACAGCAGGGGTACACACATTGTGTGTGTGTGTGTGTGTGTGTGTGTGTGTGTGTGTGTGTGTGTGTGTGTGTGTGTGTGTGTGTGTGTGTGTGTGTGTGTGTGTGTGTGTGTGTGTGTGTGTGTGCGTGTGTGTGGCTGGCTTGGACCATCCCATTCTCTGCCATCCACCATTAGCAGGCTGGATCTCTCTCATCCAGGGGAGGGGGATGGAGGGAGGGAAAGCGATGGAGGAGAATATATGAGAATTAGTACAGAGGGTCGTATAATAAGGGATATATAAGGCTTATAACTACAGTGTAGTTAACAGAGGAGAAAAAATTCTCACCATGTTTTTAGGCATAAAAGTCTTGCACTGCATATGCAAATAATAACAAAACGCCACTCAAGTCAAGCTATTGCTCATTTGCATTCTTCCGAATTCCACAAAAACAATTTATTAAACAATTTGGGAACAAAGAACAATTCAAATAAACAATTTCATGACTTGAGTTAACCATTTCAATAAATAGAAAATACTAATATTGAATCTAAAAGTAAACAACAGTTCCCCACACCATAACCGTAGCCAGCTATAATTATTTTAGAGATAACAATTTAATTGGAAACTTAATACAACTGTATAAAGCAATCTGCAGTTGAGAACTTCTCAGAGATTAGTGCATGCCTAATTCAGTTTAGACTTGTTACTTTGTGTCCACTGTGTGTGACATCTGGTGGTGCGTGCGGGAGCCG
The DNA here is from genome assembly GCA_026745465.1 of Lota lota. Lineage (NCBI taxonomy): Eukaryota > Metazoa > Chordata > Actinopteri > Gadiformes > Lotidae > Lota > Lota lota. The sequence continues at coordinate 976,624 of JACYXH010000177.1, read as the reverse complement.
AGCACAACCCCCCCCCCCCCCCCCCCCCCCCCCCCCCAACAAAACTGAAGCCCCGTCAATGTCCAAATTTCGTATTATATTTTTAGCATAAAAAAAGGTACACTATGTAATATTTCCACATTGAAATATCTAAAAACAACTAGACCTATGTTATATATTTTTGTTGAGTTGTGTACTTACATTATCCTAATTGTTTCCAACAATGTAAAACCCAGAGAAATCTGTTGTTTTATTCACAGTAACAGTCCGTTACATTTGGTCGCATGTCAATGGCGTCATATGCCCCTAACATCCGGGGAAACACGCGAAAACAGTAATCCTGTAGAGACCTCATTTATTGATAGAATATTTCAATATCGATCTAGCTTACGACAATGTGCTTCTTAGACAGTTGGCTCATGCCAACCACCAAGCTAGTGCAGTGTTTCCCAGACTTTTGTATGATTTTTTTAATTATTGTTTTTATCCGTCTGAGAAAACTAAACCATCCACGATAGATAGTGTTTCTTATACATTGACCATTGTTTTACTATTAAAAATGGGTAAAATCGTATTTAATTGTAGAGCTGCGTGTAACACAGATTCTGTATCTCTCTCTCACCAACACACTGAGAATGGACTGCCTGTGAAAAGCCCCACCTCTCTACACACTGAATCAAAACATGATCATGCGCGGGAGGAAGGTATGTTGTTGGCTTTTCCCCGCAGAGAATACGTCTGCCGAATTAATAATAGAATCAATCAAGAGTTCACAAATCAGTATGAGGGGTGCCAGAAATACGAAAACACTAATCAAATACACAGTCTAAATCTAAAGTATTTGTGTACTCGTTTTGTAGGCACTTTCTTTCTATGAAAATGATCTGCGATAGTTTTCACCAATGTACACACATCAAAAGTCAGTTTAATGTGCATTATACACAGTCTTATTAAGTCAATTCAACCTGTATAATATACAGTCTATGTGTGTCACACCCACACTAGAGCTCCATGCTTTTTACTGATGTTGAGCTAGCGAGATAAACTTTTAAACACATCAAGTCCATTGGGAACATTTTGAAAAGTGAGACGTCTCCAGTTTAATTGCATTTTTGTTAGGCTATTGTTCAGTGCAGTGTACTTTGTAATTCGCCTATTGTGTATAAGTATTGACCTAAAGATGGCTCTATAGAGAGGAGTGCTGCTGCCTGACCGTCTCCTGGGCAGGTATACACCGCTAAACACACAGGACTCGTACGGGTGATCGCGTTTTAGGTTTCCCTCGTCATCTTTCCAAAAAATAAATAAACACTTCAACCCCCCCCCCCCCGTCAGCTACCACCACAAGTAGAATCAAATTCTGTGGGAAACACTGTAATGTGTACATAGACGTTCTAAAGTTACAACAACGTTGAACATGCTCATAAAGTTATTTTAGCTAGATTGTTTTGACCACATAACAGCGTTGGGCAACCCCACATAACATTATCTATAGCTGTTCGGGTAGTCGACTCATCGAATGGTAAGGTAGCAAGTAACTGTTATGCTACTTGCGGCAATATCATTAGAATTAGATTACATAATGTGAATAAACATGACTAAATGTAATGTCAATAACATTTTTATAAAATAACAAAATAACATGTGAACATGTTTTTCGGGTGTATGCATATAAGGTCTACACACTGGAGGAACACAGATATTGGACAGAGACAAGAGGAGAGAGAGAGAGAGAGAGAGAGAGAGAGAGAGAGAGAGAGAGAGAGAGAGAGAGAGAGAGAGCGAGACAGAAACAGAAACAGAAACAGAAACAACTATGGTGTAACAGAAAGAAAGAACGGACAAATGAGTGAATGAAGGAAAGAAAGAACGGACAACTGAACAGAGGGAAAACGAAAGAAAGAAAACAAAGCAACTAACAAATGAACAAAAACAAATGGACCAAATAACAACCAAATGAAGAAAAGAATGAACGAACAAAGGGAAAAACAAAAGAAAGAAAACAAAGCAACCAACAAATGAACCAACAAACAAATTAACCAAATAACCAAATGAAGGAACGAATGAACGAGCATACAGGTAGCTGAGGAGCTGAAGAGAGAAGGGGCGAAAGAGGGAATGGATGGGCAGAAACGAGGTGAGAGGGAGAAGGAAGAAAGCAGAGGAAAAGGAAGACATTGTCTCCTTACTGACTGCCTCTGTCACCTCCCTCACCCTGAGGGAGAGCATGCAGGGTGCCGGGGGAAATTACCCAAAGCATCAACACATTGATTTATCCAAGATGTGGTGTGTGCATAACTCTGTCTGTGTGTGTGCCTGTGTGTTGGTACACTGAATGTGTGTCTTAAGGCCTTTGTAGTGGGGAGTGTGATGAAAGTAGTGTGATGGTCAACATCTGGTTACAAACACAGAAATAGGACCCAGTGTGACAGAGCATTGTTTGCATGCTCCCGGTCCCTGATTGGCTGTTGCTGTTGATCTGTACTCTGTAGTTAAGAAGCAGCGGTGCTCCCGGCCCACCCCATGCAGTGTCTTTCAAGTCTTTACCTCTCATCCCGTACATTTTGGAACTACTTCTTTCCACATTTCTACCTTTCCAAATATATGCCTGCGGTTGTGCTTGCATATTCTGCCAGCTCCAGGAAGTAAAGAACATAAACAAGAAGGAAACAATCTTAGAGATACTATTTAGGGCTTGAGGAGAGGGTTCCCTGGAACCAGAGAGACAGTCACATGATATAGAAACTACAGTATAAGAACCCAGGCTGTTTCATTCACAAACCCCAGGTGTGTCTGTCACCATAACCATCTTCATCATCATCACCATCATAATCGTCATCATCATTGTTATCACCACCAGCACTTGGGAAAAAATTGTCTGGTGTGTGAACTTTCTTCTTTGCTTTTGGCATCGTCTCTTTCTCTCTGTTAGTTCCAACTTGCTCACAAGGTCACCTTCCAAGCCCTAACGGACGGTGTGTTCACGAGCATGTGTATATGGACCTGTGAGTGTGTGTGTGTGTGTGTGTGTGTGCCTGTGAGTGTGAGTGTCTGCCGGTGTGCCGGCGTGCGTGTGTGTGTGTTTTCCCAGTAATTAACACCAGTCACGAATGAAGTCCAGCTGCTCAGCAAGGAAGATGCTGCAACGCCTAAATAGGCCACCAGTACTTGCCCTCTCTGCTCTCAATCTCTTCACCTATCTCAGTCCCCATTTACTTACCCCAAACTTCACATGCACAATCAATGAAACCCATAAGAGAGATGACCAAGTATAATATCAGCATCATGCGTGATCACAGCACTGAAGCAGGACGATTTGATTTATAATGTGTTCTGTGCTCCGTGCTCCTTTGACAATCAACACTCACACCAGCCCCAAACACACACACCTAAATCTAATGTTCAACTGTCTCTCTCTCTCTCTCTCTCACACACACACACAAACACACACACACAAACACACTTAGACATGTGCAAAACACTAATTGTATCCCTATATCCCAGGCACACACGCACACATACACACACATACAGATACACACACACACACACACACAGTTGCCACCAGCTGCAACAGATGTGGCTGTCACGGGAGAAAATGAATTCAGAATAGTTAGAGAATTAAGCAGGGAGCTAATTGTTGCTGGCCTCTGTTTATTGAGCCTTGTTTGTCTTATGACAATTAGCCAGCAGAGATAGCGAGAGAACGCGGAGGCAAATGTGCACACGTGAATCTGTGCCTCTGTTCCCATTTGTCCTGTGTGTGTGTTTATGTGTGTGTGTGTGTGTGTGTGTGTGTACCTGTGTTTATGTGTTGCTGTGCATGCATAATCACCCCCTCCTCTTTAGCAGCTGGTGCAGCCACACCTGGACGGCTGGAGGAAGTGGGATGGGTGGCAGAAGACGAAGAGGTGTGTGTGGTTAATGCACTCCTTGTCTAGCTGTAGATTCCGGAATTGTAGAGTAACCATTCACCAGATACATCATAATTAGAATAAAAAGCTGCATATCTACATACAGGAAATGGCGTAGATAATAACACACACACACACACACACACGCCCACACAAACACACACTGTTCAGTTGTCCCAGTTACATTGTAAGCTTCTGTTACACTTGTATCTAGCCAAGTGCTGTGAAGTGTGTGTGCGTGTGCGCGTGTGCGTGTGCGTGTGCATGTCCTATTAGACTTCCAAACAGCTTGTAATCACTGGTAATAAACAGCAGAGGAAGAGGAAGGCAAATCAAGCGAGGAGACGACAAAATTAGCTCTCTAGGGGACCTATCCGCTCCCAGTCTGCTAAAATACACACACACACACACACACACACACACACACACACACACACACACACTAACACACTTAATAATCGCAAACACGATCCTCATCACGCAAAAGTAATCAGGTGAGCATACAAATTCTTGTCTGTTGTCTTCCTGGTGTGATCTCAGTGTTTAACTTCAAACGCAGCCACACTTACCAATACATCCGCACTCAAAGATCTGCCATCCCTTGGTAACACACCTGTAGTATAAACAAGCATACAGCCTCCCAGTACTCCCTTTTATTCACCTGCATCTCCCTCTGTCTTTTTATTCTCTCACTCTGTTCCTTCATCGCCGCATCTTGTCCCCGCCTCCGCCCCCCCACCCCCCAACCCCCACCACCCCACCTCCCTATGCCCTGGTGGTGTTACGGCTGGCTGGCTCCAGGTGTTGAGGGAGGAGGGATGAAGAGAGGAATGCAGTGTGTGTGGGGGGGGGGGGGGGGGGGGGGGGTGTCCCTCGCTCCCACCTTCCAAGATGTTCTCCCACCTTCCAAGATGTTCTTCCACCTTCCAAGATGTATTTGTCATTTCATTCAACCCCTCAACCTCCCTATGTTCCTCCTACCGTCCTATACGCTTGTATTTGTAGAATGCTGTAGCGGGTAGGGGGGGGGGGGGCACTTATAGGCTGGGGTCTCACGACACAGGCATGCGATTACTACCTTATACTAAAGTCAAATAGTCAGAGTGTACAGTAGACATGCCTGAAGATCAGTTGCAACAGGCAGAGGTTTCTCCAACCGGTGTCCTTTACAGCAAAATCTGTTTCATAATGGGTCATGGATACACAATTTGCAAGTAAAATTTCAAGTTGAACAAATAATCTTGGCTACTTTACTTTTCTTTGCAAGCGATTAATCACGATGGTTTGAAGGAAATGGATTGAATTGGATCAAACATTTACAATCACTAATGCCGTGATCGTTTTCATGTGCTGTTCTTCAAACACAATTTACACAAGAGGAATTTAACACAAGTAGTTTGTTTTTTTATCTTCAATTTGTTTTGAAATGCAGTGCAACTTGATAGAAGGCATTGGTAAGGCCATTGCATGTCTTATTATGTTAATGTACGGCACAGAAGCAGCAAAGCAGAAAATACAAAAGAGAACATAAACAACAGCCTGTGGATACAACAAACCCATACATACACACACACACACACACAAACACAAGTTTCACAAATAATCTACCTCCGAAACATTATATTCACCTCATTGCGTCTTCAGTGACAAGGCAACAGCATCTGACCCTGCTTATGAGTAAATATGCACAAAATAACTGTGACTCAGTCCTAGCCGTGGAGATGAGCCCTCCTCACGCAAGACACCATCATTCCTAGCCAAGCGCATCACACATTTGATTTCCCCTGGCAGACAGCCAGACAGAAACATCAACAGACATCCCCCAAAAGGTAGAGTAGCCCAGTTTCTTTTAGTTAGCGTCTCATCTCAGGAGCAGATGCAGCGATGGCGCTCTGTGTTTCGGAGTAGGGCTAGTGAGGGATAGCGGGGGGCTAGCTAAGTTCACTGGCATAAACAGGTAAGTAATGCTCATCCTGGGGACACACCATTAGCCTCCACCGTCCAACGGGACCACTTAGATCCAGGTGAGTGGCCACTTTATACCCCCGAGGCAAGTGCAACTGTGTGCAATTGCCTGTGTCCGTTTGTGTGTGTGTGTGTGTGTGTGTGTGTGTGTATGTGTATGTGTATGTATATGTGTATGTATATGTGTATATGTGTGTATGTGTGTATGTGTGTGTAAGAGGGTGGGGATGTGGGGGGCTAGGAAGTATGACGCATGCAGACAGGAGCAGGGATTCAGGTGAATGCGGAGTTGCGGTGAAGCAAGGGGAAGGGGATTAAGGGAAGCCTGGAAGGTGGGGGGGGGGGGGGGGGGGGGCCTCAGGCCTCAGTGGGGGCGCAGGGCTGATCCTCATTCCGTCCAAGCTCTGTTACTCTCTTGCTCTGATAATGTCTGATGACTATGAAACCACCTTTTGGTACAGTTTGAGCGGTCTACAGCAGTCTACGCTGACGAACAAAATGAATGCACGAATGTTGCTGTAACACAAAAAGTGACGACATTTAACAGGTATTGGTTTAACTTGTAGCAGGCATTGGCCAGATTTTTCAAGAATGATTCAATGCATAGTGCAACGCGCTAGCAAACTGTCGCCTGTGCTTCAGAGTCAAAACACCGATGGCCTCATCCGTCCATCGGCTAAGAACAGGGGGGTCGTGTTGGGAACCAGAATAAATGAGATGGTGATGGGCAGGCAGCAGCATGCCGCCACAAGCTCACGGTGCAGACTAAGGAGACAGAGAGGGGACAAACCTTGCCGTCCGGCGGGCTCTTCTACGTGGCCATCCAACAGTGGGTGGAGGAGGGGTGGAGGGAGGAGAGAAGGCAGGGTTAGTAAGGAGAGAGCGAACGCCTGAACGGGGCGAGGGGGCGAGTGGGAGGGATGGGCATTAGTGGAGGGGTATTTCTTTTCTGTCAGTGAGTTCGCATCGCGGGCAGCAGGCAGCACCGGTCAAATGGGGGGATGATATGACAGTAGGTGGGAGGAGATAGTGACGAGACAGCTGTATACAGACTGATGAAATTGCAGGTTGGTGGATTTATACAGACAGGGGGAGAGGGAGAGGGAGAGAGAGAGAAAGACAGACAGACAGACAGACAGAGAGACAGAAAATAAGATAATATACATTTGAGGAGGATAATGAAGGGAAACAGGTTGGGAGGAAAAGTCAAGTCAAAACCCAGTATTCAATGGATGAGGTTGGGCGACTGAGGGAGATCAACACAGAAGTAGAGAGAGAGAGGGAGAGAGGCAAGTAGGAGAGGAGAGATAGACACGGGGAGTAACTTAAATGGTGAGAATAGTCGGGTGCAGATGAAAGTAGGGTTCAATTCGGTATGCTAATTGAAGCCCTGTCCCTATTAAGGCCAATGGTGGTGGGTGATGGCATGCTGTGTGTGTGTGTGTGTGTGTGTGTGTGTGTGTGTGTGTGTGTGTGTGTGTGTGTGTGTGTGTGTGTGTGTGTGTGTGTGTGTGTGTGTGTGTGTGTGTGTGTGTGTGTGTGTGTGTGTGTGTGTGTGTGTGTGTGATTCAGAAGAGTCTCAAGCTGTGAAATCTAGACCACGGTGATTAGTAAAGCATTAGGGGCTGCATGCACCACCATTAGCCACAATGTCATGTATGGTTGTAAGTTGAAATATATGTCTAATAATAATGTGTATGTATTTGTGTGATCCTCTCTCACTCCCCTGTGAATCCTTCCGCCGAAATCAAATGTGTTTTCTTTTCACACACAAACACAAACACACACACACACACACACACACACACACACACACCGATTGGATCAAGCAGAAACTCCTGATAACTGAACTCATCCATTTGGAATGTGCAGTCACTGCTGTACAACTATATTTACGTGTGTTTGTGTGTGTGTGTGTGTGTGTGTGTGTGTGTGTGTGTGTCTGAGAGAGAGAGATAGAGAGAGAGACATTCTACGTGTCTCTTAGGACCCCAGCACAGCGTTTTTCTGTCAAGCTGAATTGTTTTTGTGCTGTGCAGCTGCAGCCCATGTAGGAGCCCTCTTAAACATATAGGTAGGGAGAGAATGTGTTTGTGTGTGTGTGTGTGTGTGTGTGTGTGTGTGTGTGTGTGTGTGTGTGTGTGTGTGTGTGTGTGTCCTCGTGTGTTTCAGGGTTCCACATAAAAGGAATGGGGCGATCCATAAATTTGGAAAGTGGAACTGTTTATATAATGCACACCATAACTCAATACAATTGGGGGTTGTCTCTGGTCCTTCTTTTTGTGGGTCCATTTTTTCTTTCACCCCCCCCAACGCACACACAGCAGCATCATATGAATGTAAAAATGATTAGCAAAATGTTAAGTCTCTGCTCTTATCCTTGCCGATCATCCAACTCTCCCCCCGCGTGGCGCTGCCCCACTATGAGCTCAGCGGTATCAGGGTGGAGAAGACCTCCAGTAGCACACCGCACTGTGATTACACACACACGCACTCACACACACACACATAGACACACACACACAGAGACACACACGTGCACACGTGTGCACACACACACCATGCAGACACACACAGCAGGTGGGATAGGCTACCTGCTGCCTATCGCCGTCTAGGTACCAGTGTGTGAATGCATGCAAACACCTTCTCTCTCGTGGACACATGCACACTCACACACACACACAAATATAAATGTAACACACTTGCATGAACACAAACAAACCGTGCTACGAGTGTCTGTCTTAATCCTAATCTGTAAATATAAGCAACACAATATTAGGATGAATGTGAGGATGTGATTATGTGTGGGTAGATGCATAGAAAATTGATAATTATGTATTCAAATAACAGGTTTTTTCTTCTAATGCTGTGCATCTCATGATAAATGATACATACATGAGCACTACAATCAGAGTGATTTCGCTAACGTACTTCCACAATTCTCCAAGGGCAAGGTTATTCCTAAAGCAAAAATACATTACATATTGTGTGTGTTTACAGACAGTTTAATGACAGTGAGAATGTTCAAGGTAAAATGGGTTTCAGGTATTTTGATAAAACAAACAAAAATTAAACAAAATTGCAAATGGTGAGGGTGAAGGTGAACCGAAATCAGTCTGTGAAAAAATAAATACAACCTTTCTTATTAATGTCAAGCAATTTCCCATTTCAGACCCCCCACTACCTCTCTCTCCATTCCTCTCCATCTCTCCCTCCCTCCCTCCCTCCCCCCTCTCCCTTACTCTCTCCCTCTCTGACAGGATAATTAGCAGGACCATGGTGTGCAGGCGCCATTACCCATGGTGCTTTGTGACAATCACATTAGTGGATTTGATTAGCCAGTAGGCACTGGACCCTCACCATGAGTTGTGCAGCTCAAAGCTCTGGCCCGCGTTGGGGGTGGCTTTGTGATTGGTCAGTGTTTAGACAAGTTAAAAGTACACTGGCCGATTAAAGGGCCGTTCTTTTCAAACGATGAGAACAATTGCCGTCATGTGTCAAAAGCAATTTCTCAAAGTTGAACAATCCATCAAGCACTCTGCCATGGATTGAATGTGGTATAAATGTTGGCACTTTCCATTGAAAAATAGTCCATATGTCTTTGTTATTGCAACACAGAAGTCTGACAGACATTCTGCAGCATAGGGAATAAGAGGGTTCAGTGGGGGTTAAAACGTGATGGCATCGGAAGTCAGGCAAACACATGAAATGTTTTGCGTGTGATGAATGTGTGAAGTGTGAATTCCTGTATGCCTTGAAGAGGCCAATCAATATGCAATGTTGCTTCCTCTGCCATGATGAGGAAGGTGGGTCTGAATAGGGAGAGGAGAAAATGCATAGGAGTGTAGAGTACAGAAGACAATAGAAGGAAAAGGGAGGAAGAGAAAGATCACACACACGGAGACAAATACAGAGACAGAGAAAAAGACAAAGACAGAAAGACAGAGAGAGAGAGAAAGACAGAGAGAGTGTGGGTAGGGAGGCCGAACAGAGTGTGTGGAGAACGAAATGTGGGTAGAGGGTAAAGAAAAAAAATCCAGAAGTAAATGTCGTTTGTCTGTTATCTCTGAATGTTCTCATAATTACTGCTCTCAAGTCCTATAAAGATTAACTCACTCCTCGTTCTCTCATCTTAACAGTGTCTGATTCTCCTCCTTGCTGATTGGGGAGTGGGGTACAGTGCACATTGGGCAAAATGGGCAAGTGCTTAATATAATCTGCCTCAATTTCATAATTAATCGGCACCAGCTTTTCCACACAAGTAGCACGTTAATTAACCCAAAACTGCCTCTGTGATGTGGTGTGTGTGAGTACGAGTGTGAGTGCGAGAGTGTGTGTGTGTGTGTGTGTGTGTGTGTGTTTGTTGTGTGTGTGTCTGTGTGTTGAGGGTTATAAAAAAATCCAATTGTAAAAAAGGAGGAGCCGTGGAAGAGAGTAGCAGTTGGTTTTAAAGAGGAGAAGGAGGAGGAGGAGTCATGCAACAGAAGACGACATGACAAAGGGGAGGAGGTGGGGAGTTGAGGTGAGCCAGCATGTGGTTGTCAGATAATAATACACAATAATAGCTAGAGTAGAGGTTGGAAAGTGGATGGGATGGAAAGAGGGACTGGAGGAGAGTAGTGGGGCAGAGAGACACCAGACATGTGGGAGAGCAGAAGTTTGCAAATCCGCACACACGTGAGCCCGTGTGAACACATGTGCAGGTGTGCAGGGATTTGTGTGTGTGTGTGTGTGTGTCTGTGTGAGTCGCACCAAAGGGATTGCAAAGTTACTCCAGCTGTACTTGTTTCATCTCTTTTCTGTGTCTCAAGACATTACTCGTGACTCAAAGCTATGTCATCGCGCAAATGTGAACACACACTCAGACACACACAAGCATACACACACACACACACACACACACACACACACACAAAAAGAGTAGCCTAAAGTGCACCAGTGACTCTGGAATCGCCTGTCAAGTTTGGTGAGGGTCTCAGAGGGTTGGGCATGTGGCCCTGGTGTTGAGCATTTGTTTCCTGGAACGACTCACAGGTCTGCCTCGTTAATCTCCATGACGACAGGGTTGCTACGGCAGCAAATTAAGTGAGCAAGCAGAATATTAAAAAAGAAAAACAGCCACCAGGGAGGCTCATAAAAGAACAGTCTCCATAACTACAGAGTAACTTTTTAGTTGAACACACATCACCACAGGTGCATTCACCACGCACAGAGGCACACTTGTGTGTGCCCCATCCCTTGTGGGCTACCCAACTAAGTGTTGATGTAGGAATAAAATAAAGTGAATCATTTTGACTAGACTGCACTTTGTTTAAAATCCACAAACAACAAACAGTATTTGTCTAATGATGTGGTTAAGGAGAACACACAACTATCACACCATTGAAAGTAAAAATATGGATTTGTCAAATGCTCAACCAGTTGAAATTCATGGCCCACATTCTACAGTGATTATTATGTATAGTGACCACTGACCAGGCATTAAGTCCTCACTGCATGTGTACATTAGAATTATATTAGAACATATTTTAAAAAGACATACAGTATACAGACAGTGAAACCCAGCACTGATCAGTGTTGTGTTAGCCTCCATCTGCCAAGTTACAAGGAAGAGATTTAGCAGCTAGCCAGGCCAATAACACAGACGCAAACATACTTATTTGTAAACTCATACATGTGTATGTGTGTGTGTGTGTGTATGTGTGTGTATGTGTGTGTGTGTGTGTGTGTGTGTGTGTGTGTGTGTGTGTGTGTGTAGTGTTATTATAGCAAGCCTCTTTGTGAACAAAACAAGCAGAAGAAAGAGTACATCCAGAACAGCACGGCAATGTGTGACTCACCAATCATGTGATTGGCCACATGGATCTGGATCTCTCTCTCCGTCTCAAACGTCATTTGGCATTTAATACATTGGTAGGTCTTTTTCTGTGAAACACGCACACACGCACACACAGAAAAAAAAAACATTTCAGACATCAGTAATAAAACTTGACACCAATACAAATGTTTTTCACATGCATATTGCTTGTGGTAAAGAGGCAATAACATAAGGAAGAAGGATTAGTTTTAGTGCTGGACTTACATGATGGAACACTTTCATCCACAACACATACAGCCTCAAGTTTCATCAAATACATAATGATTTATAATGATGATGCCGTTCTCCACATAAGACATAACTAGCAGAAGAGATAAACAGATAGAAACGAGAGAATGGTGGTTGGGCTAAGAGAAAAGAAGGGAGGAGAAGAGATGAGACAATGTAGGAAGACAATAGCGGGGAGTGTGTGTGTGTGTGTGTGTGTGTGTGTGTGTGTGTGTGTGTGTGTGTGTGTGTGTGTGTGTGTTGGGGGGAGGAGGGCAGCTCTGGAGGAAAAGGAAAGGGGAATGTGGAAGACGGGAGCGTCTGCTTACCCATTCACAGCACACAGTGATCAGTCATGCGCAAACACACTAAATACACCAAGGCCCCTCTTCCACCATCTCTCTGCTCCCCTCAGCCTTCTGCACTGAGCACCTCAACACATGCACACACATACACACACGCCTCAGTGCACACACACACACACAAACAAACACGCACTCACTCCTCAGTACACACACACACACACACACACACACATAATTGTCTGCTTCATGCTTCTCAACTAAACAGAAACAAAGATACAGGTAAGAAGGAAGGTCTCTAGGAGCCGTCACACACAAACACAAGTATTGCACAAACGTGCACGCATGCACACACACACATAGGCTACATAATCTCCCTCTCCCTTTCACACACACGTACACACAGAATCACTCACACGCTCACAGAATACATAATCTCTCGCACACAGCCCAGACAAACAGAAATAGTCCATAAAAACAACCACAAATAAGAAAAGCATGCATGTACAAAGACACACAGCAGGTCCCAAAGAGTCTGAGAGACTGTCAATATCAAGTGAAGCCAACAGTCCAAACACACACACACACACACACACACACACCTCAACCCTCCCAGAACCAAACTAAACATCATATTTTAACAACTACACTGATGTACACCCTTTGAAGAAACCTGAACTGTTTACAACAGAAATCCATATCACACACACACAGACACACGCACAGCAACTGTCCTCACCTTGGGTGCAGGCGATGCCTCTGCTTTCTTCCCTGCCAGGCTCTCTGGGCTGACCTCAGGATGGTCCGTCTGGACGTGGCTCTCCAGGTCCTCCACGCTCTCGAACTTCACCCCACACTCTGGGCACCTGAGCCCAGACACAGGTTTCTCCAACTGGGCCTCCCCTGGTGTGACAGCCCCTCCCTGGGTGGGGCTCTGGCCATTTGTGCTCCTGGTTGGATTGAATAATGCCATGATGTTGTAAGTTATAAAGAACAGTAAGTTATATACTGAAGACAGATAACTTTCGAAAAATGCATTGTATGTAGATATTTAAGATGAGCAATCACAGTGGCCATCAAATTAGTTATTGGTAACATTTATCAGGCATAATTGGTCAGCACAGAAAGAAAGCCCCTCCTACCTGCTCATGCAGCTGGCGCACAGCCCATAGGGCAGGCCGTTGACGTCCAGCTTCACCAGCTCGCCCTTGTTCTTGAACTCCTTCAGACAAAGGGCACACTTGTAGGACTTGTGGTGCTGCATGAGTGCCCCGTTCGGCGACGAAGAGGTGGAGCTGCTGCCAGCGCCCACTCCCCCTCCTCCACCTCCTCCTCCTCCTCCTCCTCCTCCTCCTCCTCCACCTCCTCCCCCCAGTGTGGCACCGGCCGACAGCTTCTGCATATGGAAGGTGCCGTGGATCTTGAGCTCCAGCGTGGAGGTAACAGTCTGCATGCACACCACGCAGCGGAAGCCCGTGAGCGAGTTGCGCAGGTCGGGGTGCATCTGGCAGTGCTCGATGAACTCCTCCTCGCTCTGCAGGGGCATCTTGCAGATGCGACACGTCCCCGTGTCCAGGCTCTTGCTGTGGGTAACCTGGGGAACGGGAGACAACAGCGGATCACCAACACTGTATTTATAACATAAGAATGAATCCTGCCACCTGATAAATACCCTTCGGGTCAGTATTTACGGAATTTGTAATCTTGTGTTTTGCTGGATGTATATACCTATGTGGGTGTGTGTGGGAGTATATTCTTGGTGTAATTTAACAGCAAATAGCCTCTCTGATTTTAATTCTGTGATTACATTCAGGATATCCAAATGGCGCCTGGTGATCTAAAGAGCAAGATATACGTCTAATGCTTGGACAAGAAGAACACTTTTTACACGGCACATTCAACACGGAGATTAAGAAATGATACACAGAAGGCATACAAATAACACATGAGAACAAATACACTAGAAACAATCGCATCCTAGGCACGAAATGTAGTTCTTGAAAATAAACAATCCTTACAAAACGATGCCACACACATAGACACACACACACACACACACACACACACAAGAAACGACAAGAGAAGACTGTCAGTAAAGGGACGGACCTTGTGTTCGGTGAGTGTCAGCAGAGAGGGGAATCGTTCTCCACAAATGGGGCACATGTAGTGTTTGGCGGGGCCACGGTGCGTCTGAGCGTGCTCCCGCAGGCCGCTCTCGGAGAAGAAGGTCCGGGAGCAGACGTTGCACTTGTGGTTTCCCTTGATGAAGTCTGCTTTCTTCTTGCGAGTGCCTGGCAAACAGAAAACAAAAGTTCAGAGTCCAACCCTGTTTGCCATGGACTAAGCGATGCGACAACGAAGACTATGCGACAATGTGGAAATATATATAAATAAATATATTATCATAATCCATTAATGTGATGGATTCGTCAATGTGTGCTTACATCAGTAATACAGTCTTAAGTCAATATGATAAGATTGTAATCCTTTGATGAATGAATTCATTCTAATTTTACATTGAGCGGGGATGCATGCAATTTTGCAATTCTTTTGAACTGCAATAACACAACACAACTCTGGCATGAATGTTGTAACCAACCACTAATTTGAACCTTCCTCTCTTAGAACCTATATGCTGGAGTGAGGCAGTGAGCTGGTGGGTTCTTTACCCGCATCGTCCTCCCCCGGGCGGATGTTGTGGTCCCGCAGGCGGTGGTTCTGCAGCAGGGACTCCATGGTGTACGCCGCACCGCAGATGTCGCAGGCGTACATGGGCTCGGCGTTGTCCAGCTCCTCCTCCCCGCCGCTGGCCTCGTGGCTGTTGGCCGTCTCTCCTCCTCCTCCTCCTCCTCCTCCTGCAGCCGCTGCGTTCTTCAGCAGCATGTTCTGGAGGTCCGCCTGCTCAGCCGCCGCCACTGAAGTCCTCTCAGCGCCGCCCCCGTTTCCGGTCGGCCCGCTTCCACCGCGCTTGTTGGAGGACTGCACCACGCCGTTGGGCGTGCCGTTCTGGCTGCCCGCGCCGCTGCTGTTGCAGGTGATGACGTTCCCGCCGTCCGTCATGCAGTGCTTCTCCCGCAGGTGGCGCTCCAGCAGGGTGATGGCCTGGAAGGCCTTGCCGCAGAAGCGGCAGTTGAACTTCTTGCTGTGCGTCGTGATGTGGCACTGGAGCTCCACCTCTGTCCCGAAAGTCTCCCCACAGAAGATGCACTTGCGAGGCTTTAGTCCTGTGAAGGGGTGGGGGGGGGAAGTCCATTTCGAGGCAGAAAAAAGTGGATTTAATACTCTTCTCTTTCTCCTCTCTCTACAGTTATCGAGGTATGGTTTCTCAGATGTTCCTGTTTACATCCATCGATGCATCAATGCATCAATCCATCCATCATCACTCCATTCAACCATTCATCATTCCACCAATCAATCCATCCATCCATCCACCCTCACTCCATCCATCCATCCATCCATCCATCCTCAGTCCTCACTTCCAAGAGTGTAGGCTGCTGTACCTGCGCTGATGCCCCCTGGGAGAATGGCGCTCTGGCCCAGGTGGCTGTGCTTGACGTGGAGCTGCAAGTCAGACTCCTTCCGAAAGTCCCATGCGCACGCCGTGCACCGGAACATCTTCTTCTCGTTGCTGTGTTTAACCGCCAGGTGCACCTGGGGGAGTAAGCGAGTGAGAGAGAGAGAGAGTGCAAGAGAGAGTAATTGATACAATTGACTACCAATGCATTGATTTCAGTAAAAAAAATTATATATATATGAACCTGCAATTTTCTCTAATGTGCTTAATATTGTAAAAGAAAAATTGTGTGTACATCATTATGCGAATAATACTAAAAATAATAAAAAACAAAATAAGGCGATGGGTTTACCTGTATTGAGACCTTGGAGTCAAACACCTCCTGGCACAAAGTGCAGTGGTACAGCACAAAGGTGTGCATGTCCAGCAGATGCTTCTGCAGGTCGTCCACAGATGTGAACTGCTTGTCGCAGCTCTCGCACACGTACTGTGTGGAGGTGGTAGTATAGTGCACCGTCAGGTGTTGCAGCAGAGCCTCCTGCGTCTCAAAGTCCTCCTTGTTGCACTGCGGGCAGGACTGCCGCCGCAGCAGCTGCTCCAGGTGGAACTTGAGGTGGGCCTGGAACCCCTCGAAGCTGGAGAAGCGCTGGTCGCACTGGTTGCAGGGGTAGTCGCCGTTCGAGCCCGCCGAGTCGCCTCCCACACCAAACCTGTGGCGCTTGGGCGAGGAGATCTCAACATCGGAGGAGGCGGGGCTCAGGTCGGCCATCTTGGCCTGCCGCTTGTTGTTGGCCAGCGGGATGTTCTTGTGGTTCTCTTTGATGTGCTTGGTGAGTTTGAGGAGGGAACCAAAGATGGGGGAATTGGTGCAGTACGGGCAGGAGTAAACCTGCACACAGACCATTAGAGCCACTGTTAAGTATAAATTAGACCAAAACAACACAGTCATTCATCCATTTCATCCAAATAGATGAAGCGTAAAAAGCATGCAGTATCTTGACATGCCTTCGGGGAAAAAACAGCTTTAATTCACAGTAGATGCGATTACAAATCTCGAGAGGCCAAACATTTTGTAAGAGTGCGGAGCGGGTCCCTGACCTCCATGAAGGACTGAGATGCAGCCTGAAGCACTGGGGACTCTAGTTTGGTCACGCCCCCGCCTGATGCAGCCCCTCCCCCCACAGCAGAGTTGCAGTGGGTCTGCTGGATGTGTTCCGTCAGCGACGACTCCGTCAGGAAGCCCATGGAGCACTGGTTGCAGAAGAAGGCGTGGTTCCCCTCTGGGATTGGATGAGGCAATGATAATCCAATCAGATCACAGTAATTCTATTGCGAGATCGTCACAGCTAAATTAGCTAAGGGCTTTCAACATGATACAATATGGCACCATTTACAACAGTAAGAAACAATGAAA
The DNA here is from genome assembly GCA_026745465.1 of Lota lota. Taxonomy (NCBI): domain Eukaryota; kingdom Metazoa; phylum Chordata; class Actinopteri; order Gadiformes; family Lotidae; genus Lota; species Lota lota. Next base: position 959,451 of record JACYXH010000177.1, on the reverse strand, counting down.
ATACTCATCTTAGTAAATAAAGAACTATCTAACTAACTAGCTAAACCTAAAATTCCAAACTGAAATGTTTCAATGCCAGCTAAAATAACAATATTTTTGTTATTACTTATTATAATAATAATTACAATAATAATAATAATTATTATTATTATTATTATTGTTTTTGTACAGATGTTTAATAGACATATCCCGAATACATTTAAAATAAATGTGAATAAAAAAGATATACTTTCTAGTCACAGAGAAAGACCATAAGCCTTATTCACAACCAAGCTAGCATAAGCGTGTACCTTATTCCAACCCAGCTAGCATATAGCGCTGGCTGAATGCTGAATTCTGCATATAGTCGTCCCCCCTCCAACCCAGGTAGTGTTTAGCATCAAGATGGCCGCCGGATGAACAAGGCCCCATTATGAATGTAGTAAATAAAAAATCGTGGTTGTGCCTACCAAACCCACCTAGTGTGGTGGAGCCGGCCATGATCCCCCCGGGGAGGCAGTGAGACACGCGGATGTGCTCCTGCAGGGAGTTGATGTCTCCGAACATGTCGGGGCAGTAGTTGCAGTGGAACGCCGACACGTTGGTGAACTGCAGCAGGGGGAAGGCCGCGGCCGCCGTCGCCACCGGACCCCCGACCCCCCCGCCCCCCCCGCCCCCATTGCCTCGGTGGGCCTTGCGCACGTGCTCGTTGAGGTTGTAGAGGGTGGGCAGTGTGTCTAGACACAGCTGGCACGTGTGACTCTGCTGGGGCTTGTCGGCGTGGATGGTCTTCAGGTGGATCTCCAGCACCGCCAGACTGTGGAAGTCTCTCTTAGAGCAGTAGGGGCAGGAGTAGGTGACTTTGGACCAGTTCCCACCTAAGCAAGAGTGATAGGAGGGTGGAAAGGTATACAAGACGGTAAGGTTCACCAAGAAGCTATTTCTCGCAGATGGATCAGGTCCATCTATCACGTTATACAAACCCTAGAAACCGCACAATCGCTGTTGCAAAAGTAGGTTAATGTTTTTGATTGGTTTAATTGGTGTCCGGTGATGTGACTTGCCTTGATATGTAAGGTGAGTGTCCACCAATGGCACAGCAATTACACAAGTATGTTTGGCATTCCACGGATTTGACGGTAGTGGTTGGTTACAGTTTCGAATGGCTGATGAGTGACTCATAAATTATGTTGGCCAGAGGTATTCAATGATTCAGTTAACAAATCTGATTCATTGCCTAATAACCATCACATTTTCAAACTAACTGGACAACTTAAGCATGGCAGGGAAGATCCATCATGCTGCAGTACCTCCAGCGAGATGACCCAGGTTCAGCACCAGGTCCTCCCCGCTTTCAGCACCCCGCCTGCGGCCTCGCTCCGCGGCCCGACTGGTCTTCAGGATGGAGTCGGGCGTGGAGCCCCTCTCCAGGCTGGCGCTGGAGTCGGGCGTGGCCGAGCTCATGGACGCCACACTGCCCAGCGCCGGGTCCGGGCTGGCCGCGCTGTGATTGGACGAGTCAGGCTGGCGGTGGCTGTCCAGGTGGCAGTAGACGTCCTCCACGGAGGGGAACTGTTCCAGACAGACTGGGCACCTGGGCGGAGGAACAAGAGGAACACACAATAAGTGAGTCAATGTCAATGGGGATTCCATGCTCCACCCACACACACAAATACTCCTTGACAACCATGATACTGTAGACTAGGATATCAAATACAAAATACTCCAAAACAAAACAGTGGATTTTTTTTTATAGTGGTTTTAAATTGATCATGAAGAGCATTAAAGGTGCTGTAGGTTTTGTACGATTTAAAAGCTTTTAATTGAGTGTAATTTGTAAGAAATGGCAAAGCCATCTGTCAGCAATTAGTGAGTGAAATGCTGACTGCGTCTGCCTCAGTACGAGTTTCAAATAGTACTCTCGTCCGCTCTATTCTGCTCTCTCTCTCTCTTTCGAAAGCTAAAATCTTCCCCCCACCAACCAACGGTGAGAACAGACACAAAAGCCCCAGCATGCTCTCCTACTTGTGCTTGCGGTTGGCGTGCTGCGTCTCAATGTGGGTGAGCAGCGAGGCCTCGTCCAGGAAGATCTCGGGACAGTGGATGCACTGCAGGTCAGCGCGGTCCGACAGCTGCGGGTGTCGGGTGAGCACGTGCTTCTCCAGCTCGTCCGTCTGGCTGAAGGTCTCCTCGCAGTAGTCGCACATGTACAGGTCCTGGTCCAGGTCTCCTTCGCCGCCCTTCCTGCCTCCGTCCCGCTCCGCCCTCAGGGCCAGGTGCTCCCGGTTCTTACGGTGAGCCTGCAGGCAACGCAGGTACGGTGAGGTGAGCACTGAGCCTTGGTTTTGTGTTGAGTAGTGGTTTATCTCAGAATCACCGTTGAGGATGACCAGACACAGCCCAAAATGAACGCCTGCCCAATGGCCAATGGACTTGGCAGGTAACACAATTCAGGGTTACAGACTAAAACAACTGTTTTGTCAATAGATTTTTCCGCTCTGGCTGGTAAGTAGAACAAAAGGAAAACGACATATTGAACCCTGTGAACATAAATCAGAAAGCTAGGCAGGCATGCACTGATCCCATGTACGACCATGCCTAGCTGCACGGCTGTATACCTGCATGTGACTCTGTAGTGATGAGGTGGAGGAGAAGCCGCGCTTACACACGCTGCACTTGAACGGCTTGCTGGAGCTGGGGAGGGAGAGTAGAGGGACACGATGACAGAAATCCCAGGGACAGGAGCTGGAGAACCAGCTTCACCAGCTTATCAAATAAAACAATATCATATACATTGTAGTTGCACACTTGATAAAGGGGAAATTACTACTGGATTAAACCAGTTAGAATCAGAAGCGGTGCAGCCGGCTCAACCTGTGAGTCTTGAGGTGAATCTTGAGATGGTCGGAGCGAGAGAAAGCTGCCTCACACTCCTGACAGCTGTACTTCTTGTCTCCTGCAGCAGGTAGAAAGAATTAAGATAATTAAAACGAATAATTAATAATAACAATAATTTAATTATAGACATAGAATCTGATTTCCATCATTTGTATCCATGTATTTCTTTTTACATTGAAAGTACAACACAAAAACAACCCCATTTCGGGGCGGTTTGCTGAATTGAATTGACCTGTGTGAAGTTTGACGTGGCGGTCCCTGCTCCTCTTGTGCTTGAACAGCCGGCTGCAGAAGGTGCACTTGAAGGGCAGCTTGTCACTGTGGATCTGCTCGTGGCGCTTCAGGTAGCTAAGGCGACTGAGGGAGGAGAGAGAGAAGAGACAGAGAGAGAGACAGACACACAGACAGACAGACACAGAGAGAGGGAAAGAGATGGGGGACAAAATAGTCGATTGGGGAGAAGAAAGAGAAGATGGCGTTAGCTGAGAATGAGTTAGCTTCGTCAAGTAAGGGTGAGGTTATGTAAAGGGTAGCTAGCAGTAAAGCGGTAACCTGTATGATAGCAGGTAGTAAACCTGAGCCTTAAGATTCTCATGAACAAAAAGCAAACAAAAAGCCATGTCAGGATGTTGAGGATCTTTTGTGTGTATTTTCATGCTACCGTTGGATCCGCTTGGGCTCTATTCTGGATACAGCGTACACACAGATAAAGAAATATGGATAAGTGAGATAGAGACACAATAATGACCAGCTTACCACCATGGAACACAGCCAGCATATCAATACGCTGAGTAAACCCCTGCTGTAGACTTTGATGTGAGACTACACGCAAGTGTAGTGTGTGTGTGTGTGTGTGTGTTTGGTGTGTATCTCTCTCTCTGTCTATAAATCGGTTCATGTGTGTACATGCATCAGTGTCTGTGTTTGCTCATGCATGTGTGCATACATCATTATGTGTGTGTCTGTGTGTGTGTGTGTGTGTGGGGGGGGGGGGCGTATAGAGCGCATAAGGCCTCTTAAAGGGGGCGTTGGTGCTGTTGTTCACCTGAAGGACTTATCGCAGAACTGGCAGGGGTAGGGCAGGCCGGCGCCCCCCTCCTCCTCACCAGTGCCTAGATCACCACAGCCATCACCCAGCTGGGAGGGCGAGGCCACGTCCTTGCTGGACGGAGAAGAGGGCACCCAGTTGAGACCGGCGGGGTCGTCTTCACCATCTGACACACAGAGAAGAGAAGAGAAGAGAAGAGAGCGATAAAGAGACATGAAAAGAAAGAGTGAGAGAGATAGAGAGACATTGAGAGAAAGAGTGAGATATAGAGAGAAAGAGTGACAGAGAGATAGAAAGAGATAGAGAGACAGAGAGAGAGAGAAAGGCAGAGAGATATTTATAGAGATAAAGAGAGGGGGAGACACAAAATTGGTAGATTCTTAATTTGTTTGACATATTACACTACAACATCTATACACAGGTAGTTTTGTCATGTTTAGTTTATACCAGAAGAAGTAGAATGGGTGAAGAAAGGATGAAGACACACACACACATACACACAGGAAGAAAATGAGGATGTCAGACAAGGGGAGAGAATGAATTAGAGACACACATGCATAATAATAATCTCTCTCTCTCTCATTCTATCTCTCGCTCTCTCTCTCTCTCGACAGCAGCAACATCTAAATAGAAAGCTCCAAGAAGTATGTATCCCAACGGAGCTCAGAAATAAGGACACAGTGTATTTTCTCTCCCATCACCCTCCCTCTGGGGCTATGCCTCGTTCCATCCCTCCCTTCCCCCCTTGGCCCAACCAACGTCACCACCCATTCTCACCCCAACCCAGGGGACAACTGGAGATCCAGCTCATCATATTTTCATTAGTGTACTGGCAGATTGAAATGGCCAGGACTGCGATCAGGAGGGAGGGAGGGAGGGAGAGGGGGATAGAGAGAGAGAGAGAGAGAGAGAGAGAGAGAGAGAGAGAGAGAGAGAGAGAGAGAGAGAGAGAGAGAGAGAGAGAGAGAGAGAGAGAGAGAGAGAGAGAGAGAGAGAGAGAATTGGTTGAAGTAGGTTGTACTTATAAACATAGACCAATAGATATCCAGGGGATAAAACCTTCTTGGAAACACAAGGACACCCGAAAGCCGAAGCATGTACCATTAACTTCAACCGATGCAGTGTGTGCATGAGAGAGAGGTAGAATGTTTTACAGCCTGGGCTGGCGTAGAACGGTTGGCAAAGCTTGTAGTGATGAATCGATTGGTCGAAAAATGTAGGCGCTGCGATGAGCAAATAGAACCCAGCAGGGGGTTGGGGGTAAGATAAAAATGATGAAAAAATAAAAAGTCAAAGCATGAATTATAAATTTGACTGGGAGCGAAAATGAGGCAGGGCTTAAGAAAATATAGAGAATAGAGATGTCAACACGGAGCCCTGTAACAGAAAGAAACTTGCGGGGGGTGGAGGTAGACTGAGAGGGAAAGGGAGGGAGACAGAGAGAGTGAGGGAGAGAAAGAGAGGGACACACACACACACAGGCACATGAGAGAGAGGAGAAAGATGCGACATGAGAGGAAAGGAAATAAATATAAAGAGGTTTTAGAAAGAGGTCCAGTGTTCTGGAAAGGTGACAATGTTGTAGCCCTCTATGATGGAAGGAAGTGGCTTCATCATGAGGAAAGAATTAAGGGGAGAATTGCTCTGCTGTAACCTCCACAACCTACCAAAACCCTCTGCAACCTAAAGTCCTGATGCAGAGAGGGAGAGCTCACTTGGTTTAATATGTTAGAGAGGAGGCGATCCAGTAGTTCAGTTTTCTCGCTTTTAACGCACTTCCTTTGGTCATTTTCGACGTTCTTTTGGTAGTTTAGTGGGAAAGTACCTGGGTCCGACGGCCCAATGTGTGGTGGGCTCAGGATAATCTATTTTTGGCCAGATCTCCCAATAGCTTCATTTCAGTCTTTAAGCCAAGTAAACTCTTTACATTGTATGTAGTGGTGAGGTACAGCATATCTGCAAGAGGCACCATGTTATAATTACAAACAAGGAACTATTTCTCTTTTGTCTGTAGGAACCATAAATTACAGCTGGTGGACACAAGCATCATGCCTCACACCTTTAAGGGGAATTGTCACGCTTGCTATTTTCTAATACAAAAAAGTACTGCCGCATACGCATGTTGTGTAAAAGTGGGGTGTGCTTCACCAACACATCTTTCGTCACTGTTCGAACTTCTCTGCATATTTACGTGGAAAGGAGATAATGTTGCAGATCACGATTATTTAAAGACACAAGAAGCAAGGTTTTATATACTTTTTGGCTTCTCCGTTTGCGTGAGAGAGAGACAAGGTCAGACACTATACATACACTTGGTATCCCTCCTTGTTTCTTTGTGTCAGAGGGGATTGACTGAACAATGACCAGAGAGAAAAGGAGAGCCTAAACGGGGCCCCAACATGTCTTTGAACTTAACTCTCTCACACACATACCCACACTCTCTTACACGATGTACGTATACTCAAGGACAAACACTCACATGCATTCAAGAACACACACATATACACAAACACAAACACACACACACACACACACACACACACACACACACACACAAACAAAGGTTTGCTCAGTCTGGGTTTATCTCATTATGGAAAAAATAGGACACTTCAAAACTAAGTCAATTTGTTTTTTAAACATACAAAAAGAAATGACGGAAAACACGTTTAACTGCAAGTTGTGGAATGGAATGCTTCTTGACAACATGCAAGTGAGAAAGATCGAGCGAGACAGACAGACAGACAGACAGACAGACAGACAGGGGGCAAGTGAGACGAGGGTGAGAAATCACTTCAGAGGGTGGAGGAGAAGGGGGAGGGGGTGGAGGAGGATGGAGGGGGGGATTATCATCATTAAAGAGCCCTAATCCTCTGACTAGCGTGGCTGGCGCTAAAATGGAGGATCACACGGCTTTTTAACGGTGCCTTTGTTGGGCCGCCGCATGGGGACCCCGCAAGACAAGGCCAGGCCGCAGACTGAGGATGGGGAGTGGGAGGAGGTGGGGGTGGTGGTGGTGGGTGGAGATGGTGCAGGCCGCAGAAGGAAAAGCTGGAGAGAAAAGTTAAATTGGAAGAAGCCTCGGGAGGAGAGAAGACATGGCAGGTGATGGGGTTGGGGTGGGGGGGGGGGGGGGGGGGGGGGGGGGGGGGGGGGGGGGGGGGGGGGGGGGGGGGGGGGGGGGGGGGGGGGGGCAGCGAAAAGGCAGTAGAAGAGAAAGAGAAATAAAAGAATGAAGAGATGGAGACGGGTGGAGGCCGACACACGCTGTGTGTCCTAACCCCCCCCCACTTCCAAGAGGAGATGCACGGAGAGAGAAGAAACGAAGGAACTGTTGACTGCTAATCCCTACCGCTACACCACTACCCCTTCAGCCCCCTCCCCCCCCCCCCCCCCCCCCCCCCCCACCCCCCCCCCCCCCCCCCCCCCCCCCCCCCCCCCCCCCCCCCCCCCCCCCCCCCCCCACACACACACACACACACAACTCCCCCGTCCCTCTCTCACTCTCCCAGAGCTGCAGCAGTCTCCCTCGCACTCCTCGGTCTCCATCCGCTCGCTCGCCTTTCATGTAGCTAATTATTACAGTTCTAGTTCCTTCCATTCCTCTTCCTCCTCCTCCTCCTCCTCCTCCTCCTCTCTCCCTCGCCCACCTCAGAGGGCCCCGTCCATAGGTGCGACGTCCAGATGGACGTGCTCTGAACTCGGGAGAGGAGGCGGAGGAGAGGAGGGTGGAGGAGGAGAGAACACCAGGGTGTTTCATAATTAGAGCGGGAAGAGGGACAGGACGCGCCCGGCGACCCGGGATGTAAACGGACCGCCGCAGGTCCACCTGGCGGAGAGCAGATGCGCGCGCCAACACACCCACACTCCCCCCAGTGTGTGTCCCGCTCTAATGGGCCCGGCTGCACGCGCCACGCAGAGGACGCCACGCACTGGAATGCTCTAATGACGAGACGACGGCCGCCCTCACTCACACACACACACACACACACACACACACACATACGGTAACGCTAACACTGATGGCTCCATCTGTCCGTCAGGCCTCTTTGATGGGTGACTCAAGTTCAGAGGCGACCAGTTGGACTAAACTGCGACTCGGGGAAGCGGGCTGAGAGAGAGGGAGTGAGAGAGCGAGAGAGATAAGGGGCGAGCAAACTCTGGCCCAGATCAGGGTGTACATGTTGCAATGCACCCATCCTCACTTTGATGTGTGAATACAAAGGGAAGATAGGTGGTGTAGACCACCCCCCCATGCTTTAAGCCACAGTGTGTGTGGTATTTGTGATTGAAAGCTTGTTATACTATTGTTAATACTCTCTCTCTCTCTCTCTCTCTCTCTCTCTCTCTCTCTCTCTCTCTCTCTCTCTCTCTCTCTCTCTCTCTCTCTCTCTCTCTCTCTCTCTCTCTCTCTCTCTCTCTCTCTCTCTCTCTCTCTCTCTCTCTCTCTCTCTCTCTCTCTCTCTCTCATGAAGCAGGGTTCCACCTTTGTAATGGGCAATCTGCTCGGACACCCTCCTTCCCCAGCTGGGCCTCCGCTGACCTCCCATTCCTGCCTTCATCCCTCCCTCCCTCCCTCCTTTTCTCCCTCTATCCCTCCATCACCCCCCAGGCCCCCTCCCATGCCCCCAGGCCACACACATAACACACAAACACTCAAAACATTCACACACACACAAACACACCCACACACACAACCCGGACTCACCATAGGGGGCAGAAAAACAACTTCCACCTTTGGTTCACACTGGGCAGTGCAGAACATGCACACCTACTCGGACACACATATGCACATGCCCACGCATATACCAAAAACATTGGGGATTGGTCATGTTTGGGCATACGTGTACTCAGGCTCTTCTATTGGGAATTGAAGCTCCGAATACGGTGCCAATGTAACTGGGTGCTTGAGATCACACACACATACACACACACACACACACACACACACACACACACACAGACACACACACTTGCAACCCTAGCCTTGCCTAGAGGACCCATAGTCCTTTGCTTCTGTACTTCTGGGCCACATGGGACACAGTCTGTTAGGACACACACACACACACACACACACACACACACACACGCACTGCAGCAAGGACGATATAAATTATGAAATGGCAGACTGTCCTGAGTTTGAGCCCTAGAGGACAGGACAGTTGGACACACACACACACACCCGTTCTGTGCATGCTGTGGGGACCCTCACCTTCTGCCCTGGGAATGGGTCCGGCTGCTTTGGACACTTTTGGGCGCCAACTGCTCCATATGGGGCAACGTGTATGTACAAATGTATGTGTTGTGGAGTGTGTGTGTGTGTGTGTGTGTGTGTGTGTGTGTGTGTGTGTGTGTGTGTGTGTGTGTGTGTGTGTGTGTGTGTGTGTGTGTGTGTGTGTGTGTGTGTGTGTGTGTGTGTGTGTGTGTGTGTGTGTGTGTGTGTGCGTGCGTGCGTGCGTGCGTGCGTGCGTGCGTGCGTGTGTGTGTGTGTGTGTGCGTGCGTGTGTGCACGTGTGTGTGTGGCACGTGTGGGTGGGTGTATGGGAGGGCAGAAGGTTAGGGGCAGGGGGCAGGACGAGGGGGGTTGGCAGATGACATGTTTACCCCCTAACACGCGCGCACAGACACACACACACACACACACACACACACACACACACAAACAAACTCTCTAAAATGTTTGTAGCATATACATAAAAGGTGTGTATTCTACAACACAACACAACAGAACTGATTCTCAGCACGCTAGCATGTAGCCCCTGGCTGTGTTGTTAGAATGCAGTTATGCTGCCAAAATGTTCCCCCCCTCTGCAATACAAATGCAGGTCTGAACCAGCAGATGCACTTCATTTGACTAACTGCTCAGCAGACACAGAACTAGAGTCTAGACACTAGCTGTGAAAGTTGTTGGGCATCGTGTCCTAGTGTCTCCTGCGTACTATACGTACACCTCGTGTCTGCCCTTTAGTGACACAACCCATGCACACTGGTAGGAGGACATTCAATCGACATCCTTAAAGTAGAGATTGATCCTTATGATCAATCTCTAGACAACAACACGCACTACACACTTTAGTATACTATTCTTTGGAAAGCCACCAGTTCTATAAACAGCAACAAACTATGGCACAGTTATGATGCATACACACACACACACACACACACGTGAAAATATATGCAAAAACAAACACACGTACACATGCACTCACAGGGCTGGCATCTGCTTCCTCTTAACACATCCTCCTTCTCACACAATGATTAACCCCTATATCCTGCTATGTTGTGCCACCTAGTGCTTCATAAAATACAACTAGAGGCCCCCTTAATGAACCTATTGTGCTTCATAAATTCCCCCAAACTCCACCCCCATCCCCCCCACCCCCCTTCTCCATTGCTACCTCAGAAACAAGAACCAGCTGGTAGACAGAGGGTTAGACTAACAACAACAGACTCCACAAACATAAACACAAACATAAACACATATCCACCGATACTCAAGCAGGCTAACAGATGGCACACACACACACAGACATTCATACACACTCTCGTCAAAAGGGTAGCCAGCCAGCGGCTATTCTGTCCATTTATAAGAATGAAGATGGTGGACAAACAGACAGCTTGCTAACCTAGAAATACACTCACCTGAGTCAGATTCAGGCACACTCATGAGCAAAGAAATATATTATATATATTTTTATCATATGAATCCACGCTTGCATTGATGTAGTTGGGTGAGATGCGGAGGGGAAAACGTCACCGCTGCATTGCATTAACATGCGGATCTTTAATTATTCTTTCATCAAACACACACTTGAGTTCACCATTGTGTACATGGGACTTATTAATAAGTCATTCAGGCAGCTGGAGATTGCTGTTCAAAATACACACATATGAATGTACAAACAAACTGGCTTTTGTGCACCCGTTACAAGCACCAATACACACACTCACATATGTGTACTACACCCAGTTGACCAATAAGAGAGAGACAGACTGATCGAGAAAGACAGACTGATCGAGAGAGACAGACTGATCGAGAGAGACAGACTGATCGAGAGAGACAGACTGATCTAGAGTGACAGAGACAGAGACAGAGATCCCTAGGGTGGGTGGTAGGGATGTGGGGGTGGGGGGGGGTCCTCTACCCAGGGGAAGGCCAGCAGCAGGCTGCGGGAGGCGGGTACCTCCAGCCCACCGCTCCCCTCCGCCTCCCCTCTACTCAGCTCCCTTCTGGAGGACCTGGGCCCCTGACGGCCCCCTACACACACAACTACTCCTAAAACCCCCAGTGGGTATAACACACACACACACAGTGCCCCCAGGGAAGGGGCAGAGCAGAGCAGAACACCTGGACCTGCCATTAGTGACACACTCTGAGAGGAGAGGCACAGACGGTGGGAGACATAGAGAGAGAGGGAGAGGATACACAAGGGGATACTCACACACACACACACACAGTATATGTGAACTCACATACAAACAGTTACTGAACCGATCACAGGCTCTTCTTTTAGGTGGATGCTGGAATCTTTGTGCCATTTACATTGTATTTCAACAAAGTACATTCATGTTGCATCTCTGTGCGTGCTGATTCATATTTCCAGTGGAGCCGGATCATCCGTGACAGCACGTGCATGCTAAGAATGAGAGCAGCGGATCGTTGTTGAACTGCTGCGGTTTCTTGCTTGCCGTGTAAACAAAGACGGTGAGCAACATTACAACAAGGGCTGTGAGGGCCGTTTATTTTGTAGTGCAGAGGTAATGTTGTGCATGCTCGGAGGATCACTCTCCAATGTCTTAATGTTATTGGGTGTAAGGGACACTGTTTATGTAGTAACTTGGCCCTACAATGATTTAAATTGAATGCATCATCTTACATTTCTCACAAATTGCTTTGCTTATTTGCCTACAATTTAAATGAGATATTACCTAGATTTAAATACACACAAAACATATTAAGAGTCATAATGAAGAGGGAAAGCATATTTTAGTTTTCATGTCAAATTATATTAAAGTCTGATGCATCATTATAAAGCAATGTATTTTTACACCCCTATTTAGGATAGGTAGGCCAAGGTTTTCACACAGCAGCACCCACACAAGGATAAAAATAAATACAAACAAAGGTCCGTAGACTTTGATTGACAGCCACTGTACCGGACATAAACACACATTTATTCTCTAGTCACCTGGCTGTGTGTGTATGTGTGTGTGTGTGTGTGGTATAATAATTACTCCTGTATTAAAGCCTCTCCCCTGAGACGCTTAATGTTACCAGCAGAGGGTCAAGGACAGAGAAGAGGGGTGGAGAGAGAGAGAGCGAGAGAGAATAAAAAACAAGGCAAAAATAAACACAAATATGCATCTGCAGATACAGCCTACTCATTGTGCACATACAATCGCGAAGCAAAGCCAGGCAGAATTCATGCAAGGTATGCTTTTATGATGACCAGCAATTAAATTAAACATAAACATCATGATCCACACCCACACCCACACCCACACCCACACCCACACACACACACACCCACACCCACACCCACACACACACCCACACACACACACACACACACCTCGAATTCAGAAAGAAAGAACATACGAAAGAATGAAAGAACAAAATAAAGAATGAACAAACTACCAAACAAAAGAAAGAGAAAAAAGAATGTGACATATTACAGATCAAAGATGGAGAGGTAAGGAGGGCAGCGAGGGAAAAGGAGGAAAGAGACAGAGAACGACGACAGGGGGTCTCATAATTACAAACTGCTCTCTGTGCAAAGGTAGGGTTGTTCTCTGGACTGAGCTGAGTAAGGGTGTCCCTCCCTCTTGTTACACCAAAACTAGGTCCCTAACAAGGCTTGAGACACACCATGCAACACCCCCCCCCCCACCTGCCACCGGCCCACACCTCTCCTCTCCTCTGCCTGTGTTCACACTGCTGGCCACTGGTGTCCTCTGTGACTAACCAGCAGAAAATAGAACCGCAGTAGAAGAATAAATCACATCACTATAATGCCCTGTGGGGGCCCTAGTCAATGCTCACTTAAAATTATCCCAAACTTAATACATACAAAAAAAGAAGGAACTATATGTAAAGAATATGCACAATAACGTGTGTGTGTGTGTACGGATGGGGAGTAGGATCAATGGGAAAGTACTGGCTGTCGGGACTCCAGCAGAAAGAGAATTGTATTGGGACCTAGACCATGGTACGGCACCGTACAGACTTCAAACACGCGCGCGCGCACGCACACGCACACACACACACACACACACACACACACACACACACAGGGAGCCGTATACCTACATATGTATATAGGCTCACACTGAGTACACAGGAACAGACATGAAACTCTTGTACGTCTATTTTGCTCTCTCTCACACACACTCACACACACACACACACACACACACACTGGAGCCACAGGGTGCATCTAATAAAGCAGTCAGAACAGAGGTATGGAAATGGTTCTTTGGCTAGCATCCATTGTGCTTTGATGGCGTTAGAATGGGCCCCCCACCCTACCCATGCCTAATTATCTCTCTCTCTCTCTCTCTCTCTCTCTCTCTCTCTCTCTCTCTCTCTCTCTCTCTCTCTCTCTCTCTCTCTCTCTCTCTCTCTCTCTCTCTCTCTCTCTCTCTCTCTCTCTCTCTCTCTCTCTCTCTCTCTCTCTCTCTCTCTCTCTCTCTCCTATACCCATGCATTTCTCCATCCCTATCATACATACATACATATTTTCACTCACACACTGCTGTGTGCTGTACCTGCTCAGGGCCAATGAGTGTTGAATATGTGATTTAGGATTAAGGGAATTCTGTACTTAAAGTTATGGATAGAGACCTCCACGGGGGAACAGGCATTGACGGAAGGATCAAAGACAAGACAGAAGCATTGATTCTGGAGCGATAAAGGAGCTGGGTCAATCGGTTTCAGGGAAAGTCTCATCACACCAATAAGAGCACTTGCCACAATACCTTTTTTCCCATTTAAATAGAGACACACACACACACACACATCTGAAAGACATCTTCACTCTCTCCTCTCCTCCCCTCCCCTCCCCCATCCATCTCTACATCAGGCATTCACCACCCCAACCCAAATCACCTGTTCAACTCTTCCTTCCCCCATCCCCCGCCCTGCCGGTAGCTCAGCCTTATGTGGGACACTTAAGACACACTTGGAGGAAAAAAAAAAGGGAAGAAAAAACAGACACAGGCGTGTCCCAATGATTAAATTAAAAAACTGAATGATTAAATTAAAACGCAAAGCCTCGGGTGTATTATTAGTAGCTAATGTTGGGGCCGTTAAACTCTGATTGTATTACTAAATTATGAATAATTAAGGGGGGACTGCAGAGCGCTATTAGGATAGCAGGAGTGAATGGGAGAGCGACCGAAAGGAGCTAAAAGACACCCACACCTATATACCCGTATGTGCGCGCGCATGTACCCAAATACCCACACACCTTTACTCACACACACTTAGAATGGATTTAAGATTAGGACTGTACTCTCCCATTAAAGAACGTCGGCCTGCAGGCTAAGGTGTGTGTAAATCAAAATCTACATTCTGGCCCAGCTGCATACTGGATCAGTATGTGGATCAGAAGTCACAGTTTTGCAGTCCTACACTGTAGAAAAGAAAAGGAAATGGAGTTCGATAGTTTGACAAAAAGGTATGACAAGTGCAGCTCGGAGCAGGGAAGGCACCCAAGATTGCAGACCTAACTCTACATGTGTCACTCAGGGGCCATCCGTAGCTGATGTAAACAGTTTGTTGTATCTGTATCGATTCAACAGAGACGATGGCTTGATGGTAACATTGCAGAGGTTTTTCAGTCGCCTTTTAATTAAGGTGACTTAATGGTGTTCAACCATCTTGCCCATCAATAAACACACACACCTCACTGCCAAACCTTGATAATATCCCTCAGCCTCATCTAGCTCTCCTCATATTTTCCCCCAAAATGTATCTCATCTCATTGTGTGTGCGTGTGTGTGTGTATGTGTCGCCTTACAGGATTATTAGTCATCTCCTCATGTCTACAATGTGAAGGCCCCCACTCCACCCTTTATCAGCAAGGCAGCAGTAGCACCCCATCCAACATCCCACCACAGCTGTCACTGTATAACCCCCCAACATACACACACTACAATACACACACACTAGCCGTAACACACACACACATAAAAAATGGAACCCCATATATCCCGACACACCGAATACTCATACACACTCGAGCAGAAGTAAATCTCTACACACACAGGGCCCATGTGATTGCGGACACACAAATACACACAGATACACACAGACACACAAACATGCACACACACACGCACAACCAAACACAAGCAATTTTATCTGCTCATTTGCAGGCCGCCTGGTTTGGCAGCCAACAAGGAAGGGGGAAACCATGCACCAGAACCCAACCCCCACCTCGTCCTCAGGCACACCCCCACCACCAGCACCCCCCCCCCCCCCCCCCCCCAAATGCCCCGAGAACCAGTGCTGCATCAGCCCTGCGCTCACTGAGCAATGCCCTCCCCAGAACCAGCACCCTGCCCCCTCTTAATTGCTCAGAGTCCCAGAGAAGGAGAGAGATAGAGAGATAGACAGAGAGAGAGATATAGAGACATAGGATATAGAGTGAAGAGAGAGCGAAAAACCCTCCCCCC
The DNA here is from genome assembly GCA_026745465.1 of Lota lota. Taxonomy (NCBI): domain Eukaryota; kingdom Metazoa; phylum Chordata; class Actinopteri; order Gadiformes; family Lotidae; genus Lota; species Lota lota. The sequence goes on along the minus strand of JACYXH010000177.1, from coordinate 943,850 downwards.
TGCATAGCCAGGCTTCTTCCTGGGGGAGTTCGTCACAGGGGTCACTCCCTCCAGGCCCCCAGCCAGCTCTCTTCCCCCCCCCCCCCCACAAAGATACACACACACACACACACACACACACACACAACAACAACACCTGCAGTAACACACTGCTAAACACACAGAGGCACATGCACCACCAGCGCCACACTGCATGGTGCCCACTGTGCAGTCTAGCAGGGAGAAAAAGCTAAGGGAGCGGGCGTGAATGAAGAGGACCAGAGAACGAGAGAAACACAGAGAGAGGGGAGGGTGTAACAAAGAGAGACTGAGAGACAGAGATGGTCAAACACAGCGTATGTTTGAATGTTTTTCAGGGCGAACCCGTAAACCTCTGAGATATTGTTCAAGCCTCAAACCCTTGCTCTGTCTCAATCAGTTACCTCCAACTCATCTCCTTTCATGTTGTGGTCTGGTTTTGTTGTGTGTGAGTGTGTCGGGCCAGCGCACCCGTTAGTGTGAATTTTTTGTTTTGCTTTCCCAGATGGTTCGCCGCTCCTGATTTATTCATCCACATATTTTCTATCATATTTCATATAACTGTATCGTATAAAAATGAAACACAGATTGGTTAATATGTCACAACATCACCCTTTAAGACTGGGAGGAGAAATGGTAAGATGCAATCCTCTTGGTCCTTAACCCCAATTCAGGGACGCGTGCTGAGACCAGGGACCACACAAACACACACACACACACACACACACACACAGATGCTAACAGAACAACCATAAAGGCATACACACAGGCACACTCAAACTTGCTCCTTCTATCTAATATTTAATGAAATGTAAGCCTTCTATTTATTTATTTATTAATGTAAATGATTGGATTTTATAGATTTCTGTTGTCTTCAAATATCACTGCTCATTCACATGGACTGATATAAATGTGCACATGGAAATGTGATAACCATGTTTGCGCACACATTCGCTCAATCAAGCACATAAGCAGCCAGACACGAAAAATTCCTGCATGTGCATGTGCATGCGCACACACACACACACACACACACACACACACACACACACACACACACACACACACACACACACACACACACACACACACACACACACACACACACACACACACACACACACACACACACACACACACACACCTTCCCCTGCGACTTCCAACAGTGCAGTGAATTCCAATCAGGCAGTAAGCGGGACGGCTATTTCTAGGGACAAAGAACAGGGAGGGGATGGAGGGAGGAGGGAAGAAGGGAGGAACAGGGAGAGGAGAGGGAGGGAGAGAGCAGGGGGTGAGGGAAACAAAGGGCTCTGGTGGCACCCAGGGGAGCAGGCCCAGAGCAGCTGACGTCAGTGGGTCTGTGTGTGTGTGTGTGTGTGTGTGTGTGTGTGTGTATGTGTGTGTGTGTGTGTGTGTGTTGGGGGGGGGGGGGGTGGGGGTAAGTGGCGGTGTGAGAGAGAGGCTGGCAGGGTTGGTCTTGCTGGCCCCCCAGGGAGCTCTAGAGAGGCGAGGAGAGAGAGCAGGGCCTAGCGCCCTGCTCTCTCTCCTCGCCCCCCACACTCACACCACTGATCCTCCTCCCCCACCTCACAGGCTGGAGAAAACAAGCTGCTCATTGCTGGGCCTGCACAGTCGGCTGGCGGTTCAGTCATTTGGTTTTGCAAAACTATCCCTTAACCATTATTCTTTTTTTTTGGTTTCTTTACACACATGCAGAAGATTCACAAGGCAGTCAGCAAGCCAAGAAGAGTGGACAGTCAGCAAGCCGGTCAGCAAGCCAACCTGCCCTTTGGTTAGCGAGGAGGTCAGATAGCAAGCTTGTCAGCCACCTAGCTTGTTAACCAGCCAGCTAACCACCTAGTCAGCTAGCTAACCAGCCAGCTAACCAGCTAACTAGCTAGCCAGCTAGTCAGCCAACCAGCTAAGAAGCTTCCCTGCCAGCCAGCTAACCGGCTAGCCTGCCATCCAGCTTCACAGTCAGACAGCTGACAGTTCACACATGTGCAGCAGTACTAACACCTTAGAGAAGGCATTTGCATGGCATTTACATTGTATTGGCATTTGCAATTGCATGGCATGTGTGCATGTGAACGCATGTAAGAATACGTGCACACTTATATTTGCAGGTGTCCTAATAGAGTGGTGTAACGGTGGGCTCTTTCTACACCCTATCGCCCCCCCAACAGTCTTCCTCCTAACCCGCCATTCCCCAGCTCTCCTCCTTCTTCCTCCGTCTCTCCATTTCCACGTCGCCACTCACTCCTGAACCACTTGATTAAGAATGCCTAGTCCCCTTACCTTCCCTGTCCCTTCCCTTGCTGTTCTCCCCGAACCCCCCAGCCCCCTCGCCATCCCCCCAGAGTTGTGCTTTTCTCTGACATTTGGCTGGACAAAGGCGAGCCGCACCGGAGCGCTAGGTTAAACCCATTATAGGCCTTCCCCCAGAGGCACTCTGCCCTTTGCCACTGCTGTATAGGATGAGGGCGCCAGTGTGTGCATGTATCCGCCTACAAATCTAAACCTTTATTCATATGTATATTATTATTATTATTAGTGCATGTTTATTTATGACAGGCAGCTGTCCTAGAACATCAGGACCCATCTGCAACAGTTGGACCCTGGAAGGTCACATTGTCAACAACGTGAGCTTTTAATAACTGAGAAAAAGTTAACTCCCCCACTGCTTGTTTGTTGTTAATCAGTTGCAATAATACATTTGATTATTTCCTGATTGCACTATGCCCAGCCCATCCTCTCCTTTGCCAGCCGGGGCCTGTGATGCCTTTAAGGGCCTTAAAGACGGATGAGGCTCTTTGGTCATTCTTAGAAACTCCCCACACTTATACTTCATGTTAAACAAGGGACATAGGAAAAACATATTTTGAATCCTGTCACAACCACCCCCACCACTTCTACTAAAGAATCCTGACTAACCCTTAAAAGGGGACACTGGGGAAGATGGTACGGACCTGGTTTTCTGTTTTCTTTCCTGAGGAATTGGAATAATAAGCGTCAAATGAGGTTTGATTCAACTTTGCAGTTTTGGGAGAGTTAGTGGCAACAGGAAGGAAGGAACTATTTAATAAACAAATTAGAAAGACCTAGGCACAGTGTGTGTGTGTGTGTGTGTGTCTCTGTGTGTGTGTGTGTGTGTGTGTGTGTGTGTGTGTGTGTGTGTGTGTGTGTGTGTGTGTGTGTGTGTGTGTGTGTGTGTGTGTGTGTGTGTGTGTGTGTGTGTGATTTCGTCTTGGCGAAAACTAAAACAAGCGGTTGCTACACCAACAGACACAAGACCCCACAAAGCACAGAGAGAAAGGCCAACAGAGGTGCGCATAACAAATGCACCCTATCTACTTCATCTGAAGAGTGTGGGAGACACAGATAGGAAGTAGAGGACGAGAGGAGATGAGTGGGAGAGAAAAAAAAGAGAAAACAGAAGGAGAGAAGGAAAAACGAGGGAGGGGGGTGAATGGGGGCCGCTTTGGGCTCTGCCACCACAGGGAGTGTGTGTGTGTGTGTGTGTGTGTGTGTGTGTGTGTGTGTGTGTGTGTGTGTGTGTGTGTGTGTGTGTGTGTGTGTGTGTGTGTGTGTGTGTGTGAAGAGCCCACAGGGTGGGTGGGGGTGGGCGGTAGGGTGGTGCCGGGGTAGGGGACGGTGGTGGTGGGAGGGGATCGACAGGAGGGATCAGAGCTTTGGGGCCAGCTCCACAGGGAACAGAGGGGAGGATGGAGAGAGGGAAAAAGAGGGAGAGAAGTGGGGGGAGGGGGGAATGTGGTCAGTCTGTTTTGAGATCTCCGCAGGGGAGAGAGGCGGGGCTAGATATTGCGGTCTGTGTTTTCTGAGAACAGAGCGGAAGGAGAGGGAGCGTTGCAGAAGACAAGCGAGGAGAGATATAGCGAGACAGAAAGTTAGAGATACAGTGGTGAATCAAGCAGTGCATGATAGAACTGAGAGGGAAAAGAGAGAGAGGGATTCAAGTGTGAAGGAAGTGAGGAGGGGAGGATGAGAAAGAAGAAGAGGCAGACGCCGAGAGAAGACATTTCAGAATGAATGCTGATCCAGATGGGAGATAAAGACAGAGAATGTGGGAAAAAGATAGAGAAAGGGAGAGAAAGAGAGACAGAGAAATAGAGAGAGCGAGAGCAAGAGCAAGAGCGAGAGAGGTAGGGGGTGCAGGGGGGTCAGCGGGGGACTGTCCCTGGTGTGCCAGCAGGAGTCAGAGAGAGCGAGACAGACAGACAGAAAGAAAGGAAGAAAAGTAGAGTTTGAGTGTCTGAGGGTCCCAACTATCGGCAGGGGTGCAGGAATCCAAGGGAATGGCCTGTTCCTCATTATCTGGACCCCCCCTCATCTCTCTCCCTCGCTTTCTCACTCACACACATATATGTAAAAAAAAAGAAGAAAAAAAAAAAGAAAAGAGGCCATAACAGCCCCATGACAACTCTATCCTGACTCTCACACACACACACACACCCACGCCAAAATTGCATTGATTACATTCAGTATAAACAACAGACAGCCAAATCGACAGTGACAGTGACTGCACATGTACAACACACAATTCCCAACTTGCCCTAACAGATAACAGCTATGCGTGTGGCACGTTGTGGTGAGGTGGATACATAAGCTCCTGGCCACCACAGCTCCTGACTGCTGTTTGAGGTAGACAACCACAGCGGTACATCCTTGTTCATTTCCATTCACTCGTTCCTCAATTGTTTTGTTTTCGATTGAATTTGTTTAGTTTTTTATTATAAATGAATGTATAACACCAATTGGCCTTTGTGTGCTGGCGCAGGCTGTCCGCCGATTGGTTGGAGACTGTTTAGCATAATGCAACATGGCAGGCGCCTCTGGAAGTGACCATTAAGATGGGATGGAGAGGCCAGATGTGCCCGGTATTATCCCGGTAACCGAGAGGTGAGGGCTCAGCAACAAGCGCCATCTTTCATACTCGAAGAAAACAGATTCAATAAGATTGTGAAGAATAACAACGTAAATGTATTTTACCGCACAATTCAACTCTAATTAATGAAATTTACATTGGAAATCCTTTCCATGTGTGAATCTTCCATTTGGAGATAAAAAATACTTGGAAGCTGAGCAAACCACATACACTCAAACGCACACGTGCACCTACACACAAAAAGAAATAGATACAACACATTTCTGTGCCCACAGACATACACAGAATTGCACACTTACAAATATTTACTTGTCTGTCTGCAGCACAGAGAAGCAGGCATATGAGGACAATGGAACAGGGAGAGAGAGAAAATCATTTTTTGCTACCATTTTTTCCCCCTCTGAGCAAAGTAGAGTACATGGAATACAGCTGGTGCCAAAAAACACACATACACACACTTTTTCCTGTGTCCTTTGGCAAATTCTTCAGTTTTACTCTTGCATGAAGTAGGCAGCAAGAGAGAGAGAGAGAGAGAGAGAGAGAGAGAGAGAGAGAGAGAGAGAGAGAGAGAGAGAGAGAGAGAGAGAGAGGTAGGAAGAGCGAAGGGGGGAGGGGAGAGAAAGAGAGAACAGAGGAAAAGATATAGAGGAGAGCAACAGTGAAAGAAAGAAAAACGTCCCCGCAGAGCCTTTCTGCCATCCTGGAGCGAGCGCGGGCCCCTGCAGCATTGCCTGTGTAATTTTCCAGTGGTGGTGAATACAGGTATTAATAAAAGCCCCATGGGGAAGAGCACAGAATATAACCCTACATTTTCAGGCATTATGAAAGCACGCCCCCAGGGGTCCTCGGGCTCAAATTTCTGAGATGCAGGCATTGTATTAAAAAAAAACGTAGCCCCCGGGGGGGGGGGGGGGAGGCCGCGATAGAAAATCTGCTGAATTCAAAGCATTTCCAGGATCCTGGTGGGAGTCATTACTCCCACTGGAGGTAGACGACTCCCTTCCTCTCTTCTGCTCCCTCTTCTCCTTAACGCACACACTTTTTTTACCAAACATGTGTTGCTGACATGTTGACAGATTGCTCAGTGAGGTGTTTAGGTGCATGCAAACGGCGCGTCTGCCGAGACACAAGTTCCCTCCCACCCCTCTCTCGCTCTCTCTCCTACTCCCTTGCTCCCTCCCTCTCCTGCTTCCTCCATTTCTCTCTGGCTCCAGATCTCCCTAGCTCCCTCCATCGGCAACCCTCTCAGCTCACCCAAAACTGCTCCTATCCATATTTCATAAAGAGGAATCTAGGCTGAGGGAGAGAGAAAGAGCAGAGGAGAGAGAGAGAGGCAGAAAGAAGGGAAGAGCAGGGGGGGGGGGGCAGAGGTGGGGAGAAAATGGAAAATAAAGGGAGACAAAGAGGGATCAAGGGAGGGGAGCGTGGGGAGAAGTGGATAGGGAAAGTCAGCAAGTGAAATAGAGCAATGCGGAGCGAGATGCACATAGTGTGTGAGAGAAAAAGAGTGCCAGAGAAAGAGAGAACTGCCATGAAAAATGAACCCTGTGATGAAAAATGACTTCACAACCACCCCTCTCGTCCGTACCACCTCCCTGCTCTCTCTCTCTCTCTCTCTCTCTCAGCATGCTGTGCCCCCTTTCAGACACGCACACACACAGCCCCATTCCCCTCTGTTGGTGCCGATCTCCCGCCTTCTCTCCCTAGAAAGCCTGAGCGGCAGCCAGCTGTGTGTGTGTGTGTGTGTGTGTGTGTGTGTGTGTGTGTGTGTGTGTGTGTGTGTGTGTGTGTGTGTGTGTGTGTGTGTGTGTGTGTGTGTGTGCATTCCGTGCCAAGGGCTTAGCACAGGAATCTACAGGCCAACCCCGATAGGCGGGTACAGACAGAGAGACAGAGACAGACAGAGACAGAGACAGAGACAGACAGAGAGAGAGAGAGACCGAGACCGAGATCAAGATCGAGACAAGAGAGAGAGATAGAGAGGATAGAGAGATGGATGGTTTGACAAAGCGGGTAAAGAGGGTGAGAGAGGACATAGGGATGAGGTTGGGGAAGGATCACAGTGTGTGTGTGTGTGGGGGGGGGGCAGAATGGAGAGAAGGAGAGAGATTAAAACAAAGCGAGATTTGAAAGAGAAACCAAAAGGGCCAACAGGAAAGCATTGTGACTGCAAGGGAAAACAGCAAACTATTTATTCTGTCAGTCAGCAATAGCTACTGGACTGCACGTGTCTATGTGCGTGCATGCGCGTGTATATCTGTCGTCGTCCCCCCCCCCTGAAAGTGATCTGTGGTTTTAATAAGTGTCTCAACCTTACAGCACTCAGCTGCTACCCTGACGACAGACACAGAAGTGTGTGTGTGTGTGTGTGTGTTTGTCACCATTCCTGTTTTTGTGTTTCTGCGTGCATGTGCATGTGCGTATGTGTTCAATGTGTGAATTTGTGTAAATTAGATGTTGAGGTTGTGTGCGACTGTGTGCGTGTGCATGTGTGTGTGTGCCGTGGCGCACCCCCCCCCCACCCCCCCATCCACCCACCAACCAACCCACCCACCCACCCACCCACACACATACACCCACCCACTTCTGCGCCCAGCTGCCCAGCTTTCCTCACCCTGGTCTCTTCTGAAAATGACTCTCTCACTCTTTCCTTTTCCCTGGATCAGTGTTTATGTCTTCTATCAGCGCCCAGCGGGTCTCCTACCCCACCCCACCCCCAATCGTGACACGGCCCCCCCTCCAGGGTCAGATAGACAGCCGCCACAACCCCCCGCTGAGCACAGCTGCACAGGAAAGGTGGATGACAGGAAGTGGAGAAAAGAGAGTGTGAAAGAGCAATCGGCGAGACAAAAAGGAAAATAACATAATCCACAAAACCCAAGCAATGCATGCATGCAATCAACAGAGCTCATAAACTCAGCCAGCTTACCTTCACACTGCCCTCCTCTGCACACACCCACACACACACAGACCAAACAAACACACACACACACACACACACACACACACACTAAACATCTACAATTACGGGTGAGGCTAGTAGATTATTATTTGTCAGGGACAGATCCAGATACCGCCCCACTGGCTGGATGGAGAGCGACCTTACCGAGTCACTGTGCAGCTCCAAACCACTCATAGTGTGTGTGTGTGTGTGTGTGTGTGTGTGTGTGTGTGTGTGTGTGTGTGTGTGTGTGTGTGTGTGTGTGTGTGTGTGTGTGTGTGTGTGTGTGTGTGTGTGTGTGTGTGTAGCCAATCAGGGCCAGAGAATATTCTCCATTTGATCCGTAGGAGGGATTTTTCCCTGCTCCTCCTGTCCACTGGGAGTCCCTGCTCCACATTCTGACTCCTACTGAGACCTCCAGGCACTGCCCTCTGACAGACTCCCTCTCACACACACACACACACACACACACACACACACGCAAATCAAATGTAGAACACCATACACTAAAAGCCGCAGACACAGACAGGAACAAACTTCTCTTGTATGTGGACACTAAACCAAGAACACACGCACACACACACAAATCCCAAGTCACAGGGCAGCCAAAGTTCAATGTAAATTCTTTTATTCTGGGTGTGTAAAAGAGGAGCTTTTCACACCAGGGCAGAGATAAACAGACACACACACACACACACACACGGCGGTACAGTTCTGCCCGGGATCATCGTTCACCATCACAAATAATATGAGTCTGAACAGATGCAGTGTGTCCATGCAAGACTGCAAGACTCCAAAATTGATCAGTGCCAATGCGTGTGTGTGCATGCGTACGTGTTTATAGGTCTAATTTCCCCTCACGTTAATGGGGCCTTCTGCTGAAGTGTCTCTGAATTACGCGGCTCTTCACTCTAGCACCTGGGACCCAGTCAACATTTGCTGCTAACCTGGGACCCATTCACTGCAACAGTGAAATTAGCATGACAGCTCACCATGCCAATTCCAAGTCAATTGCATGCCATTTTAGAGTTTCATTCTGATTTTGTACCTGGGCCTGATTGATTACATGTGTTCCTTTTTGTTTGATATGTTTGATATATCAGTACAATTGTTCTATGAAGAATATGATTCAATTTTTTTAATATTGAATAAAACGACACAAAATGTTGTTCTGATTACAATAAATAAGCTCTACCAGCTAATAATCATGGCAAGATTACACTCACCCACACCCTCTCTCCCTTACATCAAGATGGCGCCCATATCTGCTCAGGAAGTGACACGCGAACATAAGCAACATCAAAATACAAAATGTATGATCACAAAAATCTCGCTCACTCAGATTTATAGTGACATTTATTTATTCCCAGTAGTTTGTTGGCCCAAGTGAGTGAGGGTAAGATTGTGTGTGTGTGTGTGTGTGTGTGTGTGTGTGTGTTGTCCCTGGGGTTTCCACCAGAGGAGATAAAAATATTTTTTTTACTTTTAATTTAACGTTCTTTTCAATATTAACGACAAAGCCATGGTCTCCCTGCTAGCATTCCACGTGTGTGTGTGGGACGCACCCACCGACACACAAACACATAAGAAAGCCTAAACACCACATCCCTTAACAAAAGCCTCACTCTCTCCCTCTCCCTTACAAACACACACATACACACACACACACACACACACACACACACACACACTGATACATGCAAGTACACACACACATCCTGCCAGGCACTGGGATAACTCTGCAATCTCGGCCGTTCTCTCTCAGGGGAAAAACATGTTTTATCATTTCATTTTATTTCATTTGTCGCTCACCATCCCCCCCGCCCCCCTCGCCATTTCGCTCACCCCTCCTCCTTCTGTCGATCTTGTTCTCTCCCTCCCTCTTTCTTTCTCTCCCTCTTGCTGAGTAACATATAGCCTTCCCCTGACTCCTAAGCTCAAATCACAGGCCACATCTTGTGCAGTGACAGCATCCCTCTGTGTGCGTGCGTGCGTACGTGCACACATATATAAAGAAAATGTGTGTGTAAATGTATATTGTGGAAATATATAGAGGAAAATACATTAGAGAACTTTACCTCCATCGGCCTGAATTGCACTACATCACCACATAACAGAATATACATTAATCTCATCTTTCTTATTTGAAGAGCATACAAATCCCTCAAACTAGTGAGATTCCGTCAATAATGCCGAGCTGTAACCTGAGATCGATGGAGCAAGCGGTTAGAGTAAAGGCTTTTGTTATACAACACACACACACACACACATCTCTGGGCACACACATCCCTGATCAATCCCCCACACTTCCCTTTCTTGACTCTCGATGGCCACCCTTCCTACAACCCCCTATCAAAGGTGACCACAAGCGCTCATACACAGGCTGTGTGTTTGTGTGTGTGTGTGTGTGTGTGTGTGTGTGTGTGTGTGTGTGTGTGTGTGTGTGTGTGTGTGTGTGTGTGTGTGTGTGTGTGTGTGTGTGTGTGTGCGAGCAAGCGAGGCAGGATGGCTCGTTAAGTGAGCGTTTGGATTAATCTGTAGGAACCAGATGCCCCCGTCGTGTTTCTTTCAGCCTCTCCATTAATTACACTGCTACTAATAACAGCCAGTGTGTGTGTGTGTGTGTGTGTGTGTGTGTGTGTGTGTGTGTGTGTGTGTGTGTGTGTGTGTGTGTGTGTGTGTGTGTGTGAGTGTGTGTGTGAGATCTCCAGGGACCATGTGGGTAAAACGGAGTTCAAGTGATAAAGGTGCAAGTGAGCATTTTAGCAGAAGAAGAAACCAAAAGACCGCTGGCTCCAAGAAGCCCTTGGTGCCATATTGGATCTGTTTCTTGGTTGCGATTGGGGGGTTGTTTTTAACTGTCTAAATAAAAACGATAAAAAATGTCCCACTGGAAACAGTGTCATCCTGCAACAAGTCATGTACCTGAACATTACTGTTAACCAAACATCAGTTGTAAGTTCATCAACGGAAAAATGAATATCATAAAATATACACAAATCCAACTTTGACATTGTAACATTCCATTTAAGTTCTACTAAGTTCTGTTCCACAATTCCACAATGGTAATACGCCCTGTGACACTAAGTTGTTTGACTGAATATCAGAATAATTGAAATCATAACTAATATTCTGGTTTTGTGCCTCAGTGGAGAAATTAGTCAATGTAAGAAAGGCACTGACATATCCATTCGCCCCTGAAAAGTATTCGGACAAAAAGCCACCACTGGGGTAAAGCCACTGGCAGTATTTAGGTGACGCAGGCACGGTGGCTTGGCCGTAAGAGTAATTATAATCACCAGTCTATTGTTGAGAAATGACAGCAGCTATAAAAGGATACTGTTGGGCTAACTGCATCCATCTACTCCACACTTTTTACCTTCCCCCCACACACTCTGCCTAGCTATAGTTTTTGAATTCACATACAATATACCTCAATGATTAACTTCAATGAATATACCTCAATGTATATACCTCAAATATACCTCAGTGATTAACCTCAATGAATATACCTCAATCTATTTACCTCAAATATACCTAAATGAATATACCTCAATGCATTTATCTCAAATATACCTCTATGATTAACCTCAACGAATTTACCTCAATGCAATGTATACCTTAATGAATATACCTCAATGTATAAATATAACTCACATATACCTCTATGTTCGCTGTTGACATGTAGCGAGGCAGAGAGAGACAAACAGACAGACAGCCAGTCAGCCACAGATAGACAGACAGACAGAGAGACAGTTTTACCGGCAGGGCAGTGGTTGGTCCTGTGCTCAGTGAGTTCGGCCAGGCACTCAAAGTCCTGCTGGCAGTTGTCGCAGGTAAAGATGGACTCGTCATCCAGGTCGTCGTCCTGGTCGTCCTGCTCGTCGTGGTCTTCGTCCGGCAGCCCTCCCCCGCGACGCTGTTTGGCCTCGGCCGCGGGGACTTCTGGTGGACACAAGGGGGTCAACTTGAGACGCAGCGACACAGCGTGAAATGCTCATAAACGGGCGTGTCGACAGAATATTAGGTTTTGCTCGAGTGGAAAGCTAAAACGTATATTTAACACACTGTCTACACGTGTGTGTGCGTGTGCCTCACACTACATGGACATGATAGAAAGGGGGGCAGAGAGAGAGACTGTGAGCTCCATTGCATCTCCATTTTCACACCTTATTATCACATTATGAACACTGAGACCCCAGTACAACCGTCACCGGCGTGCAGGCCGAGTAGAATGGAACACAGGCCGAGTAAATGGTGTGAGCGGAGCGGAGCGGAGCGGAGAGAGAGAGAGAGAGAGAGAGAGAGAGAGAGAGAGAGAGAGAGAGAGAGAGAGAGAGAGAGAGAGAGAGAGAGAGAGAGAGAGAGAGAGAGATATTCCAACTCTAATTGAGTATGTGAAGAAGTGACGCACCACTGGCTAGTTCAGATTGCATCCCGGCATCGTGAAAAAAGTTCCCTAACCTCCTGCAGACACATCCTGCAGTCTTCAACAGGTCCAAATCAGAATAACAGCACTGAATCAGAACACACAGAGGGTAGATAAGGAGATGTGCCAACATGGCACATTTGAGCAATAATTAGCTCTATAGAAACCCAAATAAAAACATTTGTTTTGGTGTCTCATCATG
>JACYXH010000177.1:901354-926354 GCA_026745465.1 Lota lota | reverse complement strand
AACAAGTCGACAGCTGCTTACAGATGCCATCCTGTTTTAATCTTTAGCCACACAAACATATATACAGATTAAAACATTTTAAAAATGGTGCAACCCATACACACACATATACAGAGTTAAATTGTGCATCACAGACAAAACACAAAAACATACACACACAGAAACTGTTTTCCTGCGGCAGCCTTTGGGAAATTAAAACTATATTATGGATCTCCAGGGGTTAGTGCAGAGAGAGAGAGAGAGAGAGAGAGAGAGAGAGAGAGAGAGAGAGAGAGAGAGAGAGAGAGAGAGAGAGAGAGAGAGAGAGAGAGAGAGAGAGAGAGAGAGAGAGAGAGAGAGAGAGACAGACAGACAGACAGACAGAAATACAGAGACACACACACTAGTGTCCTGTTTTTTTCATTTGCAGTCCTGGTGATCATGAAGATATTACAGCGTGGGAGTGGAGCTGCCCCCCTCCCCTCTCCCACCAGCATTCCCTCTCCACCCTGCCATCGTTCCTCTCTTTCTCTCTAGCTCTCTCTTCTGCCATTGTTCCACAGGGAGCAAGAAAACAAACTGGAAAAAAAAACTTTCTCTCCCAGCCCAGAGATGGATGGATGGTTATGGGTGGATGGATGGTAGGTAGAATAGATGGATGACAATTAGGTCTGACTGTATGTGCTGTGCATACAGACCCACGAGACGGCCAGCCCAATGTCCTGGCTAGCCACACACACACACACACACACACACACACACACACACACACACACACACACACACACACACACACACACACACACACACACACACACACACACACACACACACACACACACACACACACCGTAGGCTGTGAGTCATGATAATCGAATCGGTCTCAGTTTCTCGGTTTTCTCCTTGGAGATATGACAGGCTTTGTTCTCCCCTGTGACTAATAACCAGCACGCTGTGTGTGGGACTGGTTTGTGTCAGTGTGGTGTGCAGTAGTGTAGTAAAGTGTACATTTGCACTGAATATGCACACTTTAGTAAACTTCATACTAAACTAAACACACTACTGCCCCCGAAGTCCTTGTTGATAAGAGTTGAACGTGGAAATGGTATGGAAAAGTGACACACACACATATTAATATACACACACACACACAGCCACACTCTCGGCTCTTATAGAGGACGGGGAGGACAGAGAGAGAGGCCGATGGGTGGGGGGGGGGCAGCTTCGGCTTGCTCCCCTGTAGTTCCAAAGTGTCCCCCTTTCTACACAAGCGCCTCATCTTTGGGGCTCCTCTGTAGGGGCCAGACAGACATGGGAGCAGGAAGGAGAAGTTGAAGGAGGAGCTGTGTGTGTGATGAGGGAGGGTGTGTGTGTGTGTGTGTGTGTGTGTGTGTGTGTGTGTGTGTGTGTGTGTGTGTGTGTGTGTGTGTGTGTGTGTGTGTGTGTGTGTGTGTGTGTGTGTGTGTGTGATGAGGGAGGAAGGGTGAGAGGGTGTGTGTAGGTGGTGGGGGGTGGGGGTCCAAGGGTCTTTCCAAACTCAACACACCATTTATAGGTGTACATCTAATAGTGTATTGGAAGTATGGCATTTTCTCCGTTTCTCTTCCCTTTGTTTATGGCTTGCTCTGTCCTCGCTGACACCATCTCCCAGGGACTCAAAGGAAGGAAGTGGTTTGTGTCTTTTATATACTTAAATAAGACCAAAACCACACACACACAAAAAAAAAAACACACACGAAATGACGGTAATATCTGAGAGAGCAAAAAGTGGAAGACGGATAAGTAGAACGTGACAAAGAGAGAGGGTGTTAATATAGATATCCACACTTTACAGAGCAGCTGACTAAGGAGTGCGGCCTATCACACACTGAGGCGTGCGTGTGTGATAGGCCAGAGGGGGTGCGTGTGTGAGTGTGTTTGCACGTGTGTGTGTGTGTGGCTGCATATGTGTTTGCATGTGTAAGCTCCTGGGGGGGTGGGGGTGCTGACTGAGGTCCTGGGGGCTCACCAGAACTGCTGTGTATGTTAGATCCTGCAGGAAGCCAAGGTCCCAAGACAGACAGACACACACACACACACACACACACACACACACACACACACACACACACACACACACACACATATACACACTCACACACAGCGGCCGCCCCTGGAGGAGGGTTCACACAGTGCTAAGGAAGGGAGGTGGGGTGTGTAAGGGCCGCAGGAGGATGAAGGGAGTGTGTGTTCCTACACACGTACACACACACACACACACACACACACATTTTCCTATGCCTCCTTCCCTGAAGAACTGAACCATGGAGGAGAAAGTGAGAGGTAGGAGAGAAACACAGAGAACAAGAGAGAGACAAGAGACAGAGCAACCCAGCTGGAGGAAAAAGAGAGTGAACTAGAGACAGAGACAGAGACAGAGACAGAGAGAGTGTACAGAGCATTTACCCCTATTCAGCAGTATGTGTCTGGGTCTCTGTAGGCATCCAGTCAGTTGCTAGGCTGTGGTAAGTGTGCCCTGATAGACTGCAAGCCTGAGCTCCACAAGTAGCCCTTCATGACACAAATGCAGTAATTCTATACCTGAAATACTACTGCTGCTGTTAAACGAAGACAGCATTGTGCGAGTACAGAGTACGCACTCTTGGGTATTTTCTGATGCAGAATGCCAAAAACTCAGTAAGCCAAGTACAGGAGTTGTTTCCTTTCGGTCAATACTGAAGTCTACTTCACGCCCCGTTCTCATTACATAATAGCCATTCTAAAACAACCCAATGTAAACCATATGGAATTCATGTTTAAAATGGCTTGTGTGTGCATGTGTGCGTGCGTGCACGTGTGTAAGCACTCTACCTGTCTGGACATTCGATTCATCCCAGCTTCCCCCACACTCGGAAGACTCTCCATCTTCCACTGCTGGGGAGACAGAGTGAGACAAAGAGACAGACAGACAGACAGAGAGACAGAGGTTTAATACCAGCGTCAGCATGAAAGGACAGTGTTATTTTCACCACTGTGCCTTCGGGGTCAAGGCCCAGTTGGACCCAGGGTTTAACTCAAGAAATCTTTTTGGACTGTGTGTGTTTACGGGGATGAATCAAAACATTCCCAGCTAGTTTTCATGTTCATCCAAATCTGGGTCTCAGCAAATACTGGGGTCGGCATGGTGACAGAGGAGAGTCATGTCTTAGCTATGGGCCGGACTGACTCACAGACAGGGTCTCTATGTTTTCAAAAACATATAATAAAAAACACATACTACCCTTTTTTTATGTAAACATCCCCTACACTGTAATTTGCTGACCAGAAAATAAAATGTTGGGATAATTTAATAAACATTACAGTATAACAAATATAAATGTTTCCACTTTTAATAGGAATGTTATGATCTGCAATCTGGAAATGTTCAATAGGTAGGTAACAAAAATATATATACTTTCTTCAGACACAAACACACAGGAGATCAAAGCTGGAATGTGTAACTTCCTGGGTATAACAGGAAGTAGGAAGTACAGCTGGCACATAAACAGGAAAAGGATAGAGTAGCCACACAAAAGGGTTTCCTGTCACCTCGCTCTTCCTCACCAAAACTTAGGGTATTTCCTGTTGCCACACACACACACACACACACGCACGCACGCACGCACACGATATCTATATCAGCCTTATTGAAAAAAAATCAGCACCCTCCTCCTAAAGGGCCTCATTGCTCAACAAGGAGTTGTGTATCAGCCTGCTCTTCCTGTAGAGAGACTAAACACCTTCGGTCAGCCTTGCCTAATTCCGGTCAAACTGAAAGAAAAAGGCCTACACGTTTTGTGTTGAATTCAAAGTCCATTTGTTTCTGGAAATGGCCAATGACCATTTGTTTTAAATTAATAACCATTTGCACATAGTTTATCTTAGTAAAGTTTATCTTATATAGTTTAAGACTTTAACTTGAAAATAGTGCAATATTTATATTTACCGTGTGTAAAGAGTGGATTTCACACAGAAATATTTAAATGTGTGTAAAGTCTTTGTGTGCAACCAATGACCGGTCAGTAGTTGTTTTTTATTTACTTTTTTCCCCCTGTAAAAGTATTACTCTTATTAGTAAAAAGTAATCAGGGTGTTATTACTCCAAGCTACACCAAATGATAAAGCAGAGGTACATGGGCTAGCTTTGATAAATACATCTGTGGAGCATTCAGCAGCAACCATGTTGAAGAATGACTTCATATTGGTTTGAGCCAAGACAAACTACAAGCAGGGCTTTTGGCCGACAAATTCAAGAGGATTCATTGCACGTGTGCACACACACACACACACACACACACACACACACACACACACACACACACACGTGTGGTCTCCTGTTTCCCACCGTTATAGACCCATCTTTGCTCTCACTCTCCCAGTACATGTTACCATAAGTCTGTGTTTAATAACAATATGTTGTATAAGAATGGCCTGGAAGTGGACTTCCGGGCCAGCACTCTTCATATGTATGTTGTGTTTCATTCATAAATCCAAGTGAACAGTACAGGAGACCGACCCAGAGTAAGAACTAGTCTGTCAAATTTGATAAATGTTTAATTAGGCGTCACCAATCACATCCAGGACAAACACCTCTGTGGCCGAGTAATAGCTTGTCATTAATACCGGCTGCCAAGTTTCTTTCTGTGGCTAAATCCACCTCAGACTCGACAGCGATCAATCTTAACCTGAACTTTAACAGTTAAGCTGGCATTACTGGTTATTACCTATATTTATGCTTGCATCTTCACATTTTTAATTTGGCTGAATTATATTTTAATTTGGCTGAATTATATATTAATTTGGGAGAATAATGATATGGGTTGAGTGCCAGACAGATTGGGAGACTACTTGACCTTGCCTTGAATGTAAATTTTGTATAGGTCTAAAGCCTTACTGAAGTGGTATCCCTATCTCACAGTGTGTGCACAGCTGTGCACAGCTCCTGTGTCTTCACACACTTATCACAGGTGACAAATGATTTTCCAACGGGTTTATCACCCTTTGCACCTGGAAATTGATTCAGACATACAGGAACACAATTACTACCTCCTATTCATTCTATTATGGAATAAATGATCTGACCCTTTTAATTTATCAATAAAACCACATATTAGTCACTCAATACACCCTTTTATACATATTTACCCATTATATTCCAGAGAATCTAGAGATACATTTATATAATTCATCAGTGAGGCTAAAATCAAACCGGAGCCCAACAACTGATGCGGCATCACAACCTTATGACTCAAAAATAGGCGTGTACTCACCAGAGAAAACACACAATACAAGTTGTTTTCTCTCTCACACACACACAATGTTGAGATGAGAACATAAGAATCGAAATTTTATACAACCACCGTAAAATGTTAAGGACAAGGCTGGTGTAATTCTAATTGAGAATATCTGCAAAGAGACAGCCAATGTGTCCATGCGTTCATTGGGATGTTGGGCAGATTTGCAAAATGTTTAGCTAGTTATGTAGTCAACTGGTAGAGCTAGCCATTTATAACAGCCCAGTTCCACCTTCCGATTCCACCCCTGATGAGACCATCGGGAGTTCAGAGTGTGGGGAATACACTGTGTTTCATTAGCCAAGCACACATAGCTTTATTTAGATTCCCACATCCTCTCGCTCGCTCTCTCTCATCACCCCCCTGCCCGGGAGACACACACCGCTACTGTGAACCCTGGGCACAACAGTGTGTGTGTGCGTGTGTGTGTTTGTCCAAGGACATAACATGACATGATTAACAGCATTATATTCTTCTTATTTCCATATTCTTATTCTCCATTGGATTCTGTCAAGTCAACCGTTCCTTCAATCATTCATACATTCTTTAACATCCTTCCCTTTATTTTACAGGTCATGTGTGCTATTTCTGAGCGTCTGCTTCGCGCCTTACTCTATTTAAAAGTTGAGAACAAACCAGTCCCACGGGAGCACCTGCACACACACACACACCTACATGGATGATCACATACACACACTCTGCCTGCCTGTCTGTTTAGCATAATATATTCCTAGATTACAGATATTCCTTTGTTTTTTAATTTGTTCGTCGCAGACAGATTAGTAGTGTCAAAACGTTGTTACGCAATACAACGGCCACATTGTCACTTTCTTCTCTCTCACACACAAACACACGCAGAGTAAACATGGACAAAATACCTGGTTGTTAAATAAAGTAATCAACACGATTTGTGTGTGTGCGTGTGTGCGTGCGTGCGTGTGTGACTAGCCATCTAATTAAGTCCTTGACAAAAGGCTCTGCCCCTCTCCCTATGGACACTATTAGTGTGTATGCTGGGCCTGTGTGATTGTATGTGTGCCTGTGAATTGTGTGTGTGTGTGTGTGTGTGTGTGTGTGTGTGTGAGAGTTACGTTAGGGAGAGAGAAAATAAAAAAGTAAGAAAGAGAAAAAGACACTGTGTGTGTGTGTGTGTGTGTGTGTGTGTGTGTGTGTGTGTGTGTGTGTGTGTGTGTGTGTGTGTGTGTGTGTGTGTGTGTGTGTGTGTGTGTGTGTGTGTGTGTGTGTGTGTGGAGCATCTCTAGCAGCATGGGGCATGCTTTGGTGCACACAATAAACAGCATACAACATTATCCCTTGTGCACGCACACGCATGAATGCTTGTAGGCCGTAAAAAAAGATATACTGTACAATAAAAAAAGAAGAGTACAATGGCTGCTTAACCGTTACACAGAACATTTCGCTACTACACAACAAACACACAAAGCCTCACCACAAACTCATTGAATCTACAAAAAGCTCCTTAATGGAGACACATGTCTGCACTATTAAGCAGTTTGCTTATTTGATCAATTTGATGTACTCGCATGATTCTTGCAATTATGGGTTGAATCTTCATGGTTGAATGCACTGATTGTAAGTTGCTTTGGACAAAAGTGTCAGCTAAATAAATGTAATGTCATATTCACAATTATTTTTGGTTATGTTATGTGCATAATAAACTCAACTGGACGTCTTGATTTTAATTAAGTCAATTTATAGTGCTGTTTGACATAATAGTTTAAGCGTAATGTGCACTTTTATCTGTTGAGTCACTCTATATGAACTTTATACTTGATTATTTTTCCGTTAAGGATGTCCACATCTACCATGACCACACTTTGTCATCAACTATGGACAACCTAACTTTACCAAGAACTTTACCAAAATAAAAATAAAAAGTATCAAATTAAATTAAATCACTTCAAATATCAATAAAAAAAAATCTCTAGTGGTATGCACAAGAAACCAATGTTTTCTCACTGTAGACACTTTGTTTTTCACACACAACACAAATGTTCCATGTAAAATAGCATACCTTCATATAAATCAACCTCCCATTCCAGTGTATCCACATTTTGGATTGTTCTGTGGTGCAGAGAATACATTTTGCAGAGAGTGGGAGGAGAGAGCGAGGCAAGTAAAATGCAGGCACATACTAGATCCCCTGCATTTCAAAATCTGTATTTTTCTCTCATACAGATATTTTGCAATAATAAAAAAAAGTCCATCTAGCAAACTTCTCTATCTCATGCCTCATGTTTTTAGACACACACACTCTCATCAAACACACACACACACACACACACACACACACACACACACACACACACACACACACCTAGTCCCAAGGGGGCTTTGAGTGCTAACATTCCTAGATTCCCTTCGATGAGCGGGTTACTGTATCCAATCCTGCGCTGGCAGGATGGCACAAGGAGGCAGGACATACGGCAGGGCAGCATGTGATAGGCTGGATCTCTGTCCTGTGGGGGCAGCACGACTGACAGCTGGAGCTGGACAAAGAGAGTGCAAATGTCCCACTCGCCTTCTTTTTTAATATCTTCACCAAACGTTGTTTAAAAAAAAATATCAATGCATACATTCCTGTTCGCTTCTTCTTACTTTGCTGTCTGCCAATTAAATTAAATTCGCTCATATAAACACACACACCAAAAACCCCTCACTTCCATCTTTTTCCAGAGGGAGTCTCTCATTGGCTGCCCTCCCTGTCCCTCAGGAACGCCACTGCGGCACTACTGGCTAAGAGCTGATGCCAATCTCTACCCACAGCCCACCCCACGGGGGTGCCTAACTTCAATGGGCTGTCCACACACACACACACACACACACACACACACACACACACACACACACATAAATATATGTATATATATATATATGTATAGTCGGGGGACAGGGACAGAAGCTGATTAACCAAATACTTTTATCAGCAGGAAAAACCGTGCTCTCTGTCGGCCTGGCTTCTGAACAAAACAGCCTTAAAATTCCACAAACAAACATGTGCGTTCACACACACACACACACACCACAAAGCCACTGGCCAAAAGCACAATGCTCATCTAGGGACTAGAAAAAGTGTGTGTGTGTGTGTGTGTGTGTGTGTGTGTGTGTGTGTGTGTGTGTGTGTGTGTGTGTGTGTGTGTGTGTGTGTGTGTGTGTGTGTGTGTGTGTGTGTGTGTGGGACAGAAGAAGCAGAGGGCTTAGACGGATGGCAGCGGGAGGAAGAACATCAACAGCGGCTGTAGAGCCTGGCGGACAAGCTCCATCGCTTCCCCGATCTCTCTCTCCTCCCCTCAGCTTTCATTGCCAAAGGGAGAGAGCAGAGAGAGCTGACCTTCCTCCACACGCCTTCATCTCAATCAATGCTTCTCAACCCTCTCCATATCGTCCAAGGCCCCTGTCTCTGCATTGCTCCTCCCCCCCATACTATACCCCCTATGCCAGACTGTATCCTGAGAATCATCTGTTCTATTTATTTTCAATCTCTTCTCTTTTCCACACCACTCAATAGTTAGATCCTGATTGATGCATCCATCTCCAGCCGGCTCAGTCTCTGTCTGTATCTAATTCTTCATACTTACGAAAGCCTCCTTAGAGGCCCCATGAAGTCAACACCACACATTTGTTGTGTGATGGTGCACCAACGAGTTGTTTGGAATGCGCATGAATGCTTGTAAATGAATGGTCTTTTGGTCTCCGGCAAAGTATTTCATCGGGGGCGAGTCAAGATGTCTACCCAGAGCGCCAAGTCAAACTACACTGGGTTCTCCAGCCCCCCACCTACCTGTTAACAACTTTCTCCTCATCAATACACTTTCTTAACAGAACATTGTTGAAGAGGTGGACTGTACTAATGAACTCTGTGTTTATGGGAACTCATTAATGTTCACTCAAAATGCATAATTGCAGAGATTCGCAAGCTCCCTCATCTAAACGGCAGCATCTCTCCACATCCATCTACAGCTCTTGTGCTTAACAAGAAGAACCAAGTGCAAAATATTGGTGGCGCAAATGTCTAAAAGGTAACTACACTGCAACACACAAACACAAGCATGCTGTGTTTATGCGTGTTTGCTTCTCTTCGCATGACAAACACTGGGAGAGGAGAGGACAGGGCGGTACCTGTGGTGAAGTGTGGAGAGGTAAGAGGAGAACACAGAGAGAAGAGGTAGGCCTGCGATAAAAAAATTATAATCGGTGAGCGCACCACCAGAGGGAAGGGGGGGGGGGAAGAGAGAGAGAGAGAGAGAGAGAGAGAGAGAGAGAGAGAGAGAGAGAGAGAGAGAGAGAGAGAGAGAGAGAGAGAGAGAGAGAGAGAGAGAAAGTGAAAGCGGAAGAAAAGCATTCCTCTGGAGTGGCTCCACTCTGGGGAAGGTTCCAGAAATAACTGAACTAAAAGTTCCCCCAGCACCCTGCACTCACCACTACAGACTGGAGCGCGCACGCTTATCCCACACACACACACACACACACACACACACACACACACACACACACACACACAGAAATAAGACCAGCCACCAGGAGTTCACTTAAAGCAGCTAAAAGCAGAGAAGAAGACATTTGTAGTATGTGTCATTAAAAGGTGTACACACACACACACACACACACACACACACACACACACACACACACACACACACACACACACACACACACACACACACACACACACACACACACACACACACACACACACACACACACACACACACACACACACACACACACACGTTCATAGTGAAAGCCAACTAGCAGACTTTTGGCTGGTGGTGGGGCATGATTGCCTTCTCTTTTAGTACAGGCTTGGGAGTGATTTTAGACTGGAGACTCCAATTTCACACCAAGGCATTATTTAGCTTGATACAAACTTGATTAGGGGGGAGAGAGAGAGAGAGCTTTGTGTCATGATGAATTACTGGCGGACAGATTAACTTACTTTGTCATTCTCCTTCCGGGAGTAACAACACACACACACACACACACACACACACACACACACACACACACACACACACACACACACACACACACACACACACACACACACACACACACACACACACACACACACACACACACGGAGCATGGCTAGTTGTGTTTGTTTTGTGCGAGTACACTTGTCATCCAGGGTCTTGTCCCAAACCCAGACAGAGACAGCCCAAGAGCAACAGCCCACTGGGTTTAGAGAGGTTGTCCCAGCTAACAGCACAGCGCTTCGAGACTCAAATATCATCCAACAACCTCATATTAATAACTGCAGTGTTCGTTAAGAGTTCAAAGAATAATGGTTTACTTGTATGTAATTGTCTGCGTACATGTGTGTGTCTCTCCCATTTCATGTTACCTGGCAACAAATATAGCAGTGAGGCCGCAGACGTTTTTGGGCTTGTATTGCTTAGCAACAGATTTTGGTTACAGGGTAAAAAAGACATACTAGTTCACATCTTTGCATATAAAAAGATTTGGCTTAGTTGTAGCATTTGAATATAGTCAGCCAAAAATGAAAGCCTTTACATGCCGAGAATGATGTTCATGAATGACAAATATTGAAAAATATTTTGGGGGTGTATTCGAAGGGAGTCCTCATAGGCCTAGAGTAGCCATGTGCAAAAGGCAAATCAGTAGGTCAGTAGGGGTTTATTTTGTTTATGTTTGAGGATATGTCCCAGCTGAGTTATGAACTGTATAATATGAGTGCATTTATTGTGGGGCAAGTCCCTCCGTATGTCCTTAAGCATCATAACATTACACTGCCATAGAGCCAACACGCAATGCATCAAGATGTCAGTAAAAATCAACACGGACTGATAAAGTCAAATGAATAAAACTCAGAAAATGATATTGTTGGAATGATGATGCATCAATGGTTCATAGGTTATTCATCTTTGTTTGGTTACTCAACAAAACAAAGATGGCATGCTAACGTTTCTGAACCAATCATCGTTGACACCCATTTCTAGGTCATCTTCCCTCTCCTCAGGTGATCATTACACAAACAGTGTGCTGCTGTTTATAATAATGAGCATTGTATTACTTCAATGCTTTTTGTGGTTCATGCTAGGTGAGGCTGTGATGGAATGGTATGGAGGATTCAGAATGTAGAGTGTGTGTGTGTGTGTGGGGGGGGGGGGGGGGGGGGGGGGGGGGAGGTTAGATGAGATGCCGTGCTGCTGGTCCCCAGACTGTCCATCAGCTCCAGGCCTTTCAGCAGACTAGCCTTCTGCATTTTTAACACTGGTCTTGGTTGTCTCTCTCTCTCTCTCTCACACACACACACACACACACACACACACACACACACACACACACCTAATGAACCACCTCACCCACCTTATTCTCTGTTCGTCTTGACAACATGAAGCGTTTATTATGGAGAAAAATACACTATAATCAGATTTATATTTATTCTGTAACTCATGATGTCTTGATTATTGAGCATTTTTCATGGGTTTGGGAGTCATATGATAAGGGAAAAACCCTAATAACAGTACAACAGTCACAATTGTGTATGTATGTGTATAGAGATGAGCTAACCAAAACATTTCTCCAAAGAACTTTCCGAACAATGGCAGAGGCTGTGAGGTTCCTTGATAATGCATGTATGATACATAATCCACAAAACATGGCAGACAAGAGTAACCTTAGACAACTGGTTTGTCTGAGAGAGTCTAGACACCAGTAAGAATTAACTATTTGTTTTTGTCCTATTCTCCCTTTTGGATTTCTTTCTTAGTCTTTCCCTCACACTCTCCTGCCCCAGTCACTCTCTCTTTCTCCCCATTTCTCTAAGGGCCTCCACCGTACAGTCATTGTGGCTGCCTCAGCAGGGGGTCCTTTGCCTTTTAACTTGTGAAGAGAACAGAGTGGAGTCGAAAAAGAACCAACTAAAGGCGTTCGCGTTCACCAGAGCCATCGGTGCAGAGGGGGCTGGCACAAGGGGCCAGCAGAGTGGGCCCCATAGAAATGAGCACAATGCGAACAGCTTGTTCTGTGTGAGAGGCCATGCTTTTGAGAGAGGCAACACAACTGTCTGGGCTGCCCGGGGTGGGAGGGGACCAGGATGAGTGGAAGGACAAGAAGGGCGGAGGGGTGGGGATGGGCTGGTTTTAAAATAACACATGACACACACACACACATGCTCTCTGAAGTGACGAGGTTCATAGATATTCAGTGCGTTGTTTAAAGCTGTGCGAGGCCATCATCGCCAGACAGATCAACAGCCCGAGGAAGAATGCAACATTCAATGGGTTTACTTTAATTCAACTTATCAGAGGGGATCTTCCGATCTTCTGATCATATAACTGAAGGCCTCCATCTACTATTGACAGGAACTGTGTGAGCCAAAGCACACACAAGCCACTGGCACCTATTATACAGACACCTATTGTTATCAAAAACGTAGCAATGAATTGTGTCCATGAATGTTACTATCAAATTGGTAAGAATTGTGAATTCTGCAGTAAATTGTTGGCATGTTAAACAGACTGCTGAACTATAAAACATTCAATCATAAAAACAACATACATTTTTTAAATGTGGAAGTTAATTTGGGGGCTGAATGAAATCTCTTTGTAGCGGAAAAAACTTTTCCCTCGAAGAGTATTGCCTGAATTGTTTTTACCAGCCTGGTGACCTTAGCCAGGGCCTGGGGGGAGTGAAACCAAAGGTCGAGAACAGGGTCAGACTGCATGTGCAATCACACACACACAGTCTCCCTTTTTCCTCAAAGCCACCCTTTCATCTGTAGTGTTGAGCATCGGAAACCCAAAGAGACAAAGCTAACAAAAGACAGATAGAGGAATGTGGAGACTCTATTTGTGTGTGTGTGTGTGTGTGTGTGTGTGTGTGTGTGTGTGTGTGTGTGTGTGTGTGTGTGTGTGTGTGTGTGTGTGTGTGTGTGTGTGTGTGTGTGTGTGTGTGTGTGTGTGAGAGAGAGAAGGTGGGAGACAGGGACGGCCAATAAATATATTATGCATCAACCAGGTGTGCTGAGGGGCGCTGCTAATTGCCCCCGCCGCTAATGTTTAATGTACAGAAGTAGGAGGGGATTTGAAGGGGTGTCAGCCGGTGAACATCCAGGGAGAAAATGGGAGGGATGCGGCCAGGTAGGAGAAGCAGCGAAAATGGAAGGGAAAAAATGGATTAGAGGGGAAGAGTATGGAAAAAGATTACAACCCTGAAGTTGTAAAAAGTAACTTGGGTGCTTGAGTTCCTCCTAGAGCTAAACTGGATACCTTTACGTTTTAGTCTTTTAGTCTACTGTCAGATGAATCCTTTGTGTTCTAAACATTTTGTATCACAGCCTTGCTTAAGCCTCACTCATCATTCTCATTCTTTCACTGCTTCATGCAAGAAATGTACAGTATAAGGAATTCGATTCTGGTGTGTGTGTGTGTGTGTGTGTGTGTGTGTGTGTGTGTGTGTGTGTGTGTGTGTGTGTGTGTGTGTGTGTGTGTGTGTGTGTGTGTGTGTGTGTGTGTGTGTGTGTGTGTGTGTGTTCACTGAACTTCCCCACACACACACACACACACACACGCACAATGATGTAACAGAACCACCACTCCATCCACCACATCATTTGTGGGTTGTGTGTTCAACATAAATCACAATAACATGGCGTTCCTTAACACAAAACTGCATTTGTGTGGACGTTTACATATAGATAGATCTTGTGTTTTGTGAAATCCAGCTTGATTGCTTATATTTGGGCCTATTTAAATACAGAGGGGCTGTAGTTGAATGCTGCTATACTCTATCACTAAATCGCTTCTATGGGTCCCTGCTTCCCATTTTCCAAGAGCCTTGGTAATTTCTTTCTAATTAAGCACAGGCCAACATGAGTCCCATTAAATGTAAAGTGCTTGGTACTGCTGGACCTCCCCCAATCACCCATTACATTAGCTTGTTTGAGCCAATTACAAAGTAAAAAAAATGAAATAAATGTAAACAAATTTAAAAACAACTATGGAAAACTCCAATCCATCCCCTGCCGAGAAATCATTGGAGTACATAATAAAAGTCTTAGAGAAAGTCGTTTAATGGTTCGGCAAGCCTCAATGCAAAACCAATAGCAGAGGATAGTGTGGCTTGTGCACGTTGACTGTAGTAATGTGGACAATACAATATTTACAGCCATGTAAACAAACAAGCAAACAACCCTGATGAAGGGGGAATCATTGTTCATAAAACCAAAAACCAACCTCTCTTTCTCTGTCTCTATGGTAAGTCACTCTGATGGGGTTATATAAAGTCGGTCGCACAATCAAAGTGTCTGTGCTCTGCCAAAGGGTGACAATAAAACTACGCTGATAGCCAAGCCAGATGGGGGAGATGAAGCTAAAGAGAGAGCGGTAGAATGGAAGAGTGAGGGAGAAGAGAAGGTGGTGGTGGTGGTGCCGTGTATCTGAGCATGTTGGGAGGGTTCAAATGTTCTATACACACACAGATGTAGAGGCGGATGCAGCACACAATCTCTCACACAGATGTGGGCACAGGGGACGCTTCCGTACGGATGATTCCAGAAGACACTGTCCAACCACTACTAAGTTCACGAAAAAGAAGTAAAACTGAAATAAAAAGTACTAAACGAAAAAGAGTTAAACCAAATTATATGGAAAATAGAAATGGAAAATCATAAATCAATGACAATTGTAACTTGCTCAATCATGCACAATAAATACATTATCCACTTTTGCTCTAATTGTATCTACTACATAATGGATATACTGATATAAACACTTTCAAAAAAATATATTTTAAAAGTTACTATAGTTATTAGATAATGTAATTCAACAGGAAACAATTGAAAGCTTAGTAATAAATAAATTAATACAATTATGAATCATCTATTAAGGCAATTGACAGTGATTCTATGTGTATATTTAAGTTGCTCATACTTACAAGACCAAACAAAATTAGAACAACTCATACATAGCATATAATTCATTGAGGGCAACAAAGGCCTATAGAATGTGAGAGAGCCTGAGTGCTAGAGACAGAGGAAGGAGAAGACAATGGAAAGTATGCCATTAGCCATGAAGATCTCAGATTAATGCTCTAGAGATGACTGACTAGTACACTGGGTGTGGGGGACAGCCAACCACAAGGAAATTCTCCCATTCACTTCCCCAGCTACCACACACACACACACACATACATACACACACACACACACACCTCCAGGTAAAGGGGTTTCATTTTCCATAAGTTTCCATCGATTGTAAACAACCCATTAAACAAACATCTTTGAAGAACTAGTGTTCCATCACACACACCCTACACACACACACCCTCCCTTCATCTGACTCGCCGTCAAACTCCCGCTTAATGTCCTGCAAATGAAGCGGATTTATTAATGTGTAATTAAGTAATAATCATTGCTACATAATGCATGAGAGACTCAAGGGGCCAGGAACGAAGAGTAGGGAGTAAGAGAGCGGGATAGAGAGACAGAGAAAGTAACAGGAAGAAGGCAAGAAAGAGAGATAGCAAAGCAAAGCTGGCGAAGCGGACGGAGGAGGAGCGCTCTGTCGCCTCGTCTCGCTCGCTAAAGACGTACATTAAAAAGGGATTAATCCACAGAAATAATGTTTAGATAAGAAGGGGAGTCTCTCTCTCTCTCTCTCTCTCTCTCTCTCTCTCTCTCTCTCTCTCTCTCTCTCTCTCTCTCTCTCTCTCTCTCTCTCTCTCTCTCTCTCTCTCTCTCTCTCTCTCTCTCTCTCTCTCTCTCTCTCTCTCTCTCTCTCTCTCTCTCTTTCAATTAGTGACTGCAATTAGTACAGTTCCCCCACTGGTAACGAGGCCTGATCGCCATTAAGGCTAGACTATTCAAATAAGTGCATAGGAGCTACAAGCAAAGCAGTGCAGGGGGGCAAGAAGGGAGCAAGACATTAGCATTGAATGCAGTTCATACTTCTATTTCCTTGCTTGTTAGACTGTGATACTGAACTACTCTATCCAAGTAATCTTCTGTGAAGCAGGCCCATGTAAAAAATAAATATAAAAAGGACCTGGTCAGATGGTGTGGGACTATGTGGCGTTTGTGCCGGTCGGTCACCCAGTGTTGTCAGTGTTGGGTAAGCAGGTAAAAAGACATAGAAACATGAAAACACAGATCATTTCCATGGAAATGCAAATCTCTCTCTCTCTCTCTCTCTCTCTCTCTCTCTCTCTCTCTCTCTCTCTCTCTCTCTCTCTCTCTCTCTCTCTCTCTCTCTCTCTCTCTCTCTCTCTCTCTCTCTCTCTCTCTCTCTCTCTCTCTCTCTCTCTCTCTCTCTCTCTCTCTCTCTCGCTCTCTGTCAGTGGGGCAAGGTGTGGAGAAGAGATAGCAGTGTGTACACACAGACACCAATGAAAAAGAAAACACATAGAAGACATGCACGGTTGAGCAGGTCATCTGTGTGTGGCACTCTTACATACATATGCACAAGAGAGAGGAGAGAGAGAGGGGTGTTGGTCTTGGCTCTGCTCCGCTTCACCTCACTGATTGCGTAAAGCTAAGACCTGGGTATTCAGACTGCTGAGACCGGGTTGCAAACACACAATGCACTCACACACACAGAGACAGACCACATGAACCACATGAATAGAACAGTAGACGCAGCGGTCCATATACGCTGTGATCACATGAACTTCTCCAGGTACCTGGACCCGAACAACAGGGCACAAAGACCGACAATAATATCCATTTGCCTATGTGCTGCACAGTCCACTCACCTTCTCATATCTGCAAGACGCGCCTGCGCTGTCTTACACATAAAAAAGGTAACTATAGCTTATTTTCTACTTTAATCTATAAGAGATATGCATGTCATGTTTTCTGTGATAAACATCATTGAAGAGTTGTCAGGAAAAATATAATATGGAGGCAAAAAGGTTAATTGAGGCAACACCCCTATTATCTATTTTGGAATCTATTTACACCCAAAGGACAGCAAATAGCAATCTATAAAATATCAACAACGTTAAATATCATGAATAACCCAAACTGTTTTTCTATCTCAACAATATCTCAAGTGCACTCTTTTCATCGCCTTTATCCTCTTTCTATCCTGTGTGAATGAATGTCCAGTAAGTCTTCCTTTTGACAATAAAGAGGAGAGACATCTCACAATTCAAATTAGCATGTGGACTATGTAGTCATATTATGGTCTGTCTAGTAATCATTCTTCATTGAACTATTCTTTCCTGTTATTTTCTCATCATTCATTACCCATTCAACATGCATCCGGGAGACAAGTTTTGCAGGTATTGGTTTTGCGTAGGTCTGTGCCTACTGATTGTATACAGAGTCACGGCATTTACAAAATGCCAAAAATAATGGCTATGATCTGTAACATGAAGGTGAGTTGTTACTCTGAGCGGTGACAGAAAAACACTAACCCTTGGTTATTATCGAGAGAGAAAGCTGCAGTGCACTCATAACAAACACACACATATTATTGATTCCCATTTTTATTGCTCTCTAGTCCCCATGTCGACCCGACTGGCTTGTGTGCTTTAGTGTTTATTAAACTCTGCCTTTCCATCAAAAGCCAGTTTCCAGCTTCAATGACACAATTACACTCCACATACACACACACACACACACTTCCGTTACCCACCAAAATAATGGTATAAGCTGGTATAACTGACAAAAAAAATAACCATGAGTTACTAGCTATAGTTTACCTGTCTCTCCCTTACTGCAAACAAATAAAAGGCCTAATAAAATCGACTACTACTCAAATCTGTACTGAAAATAAATACCTTAAATAATCCTCTGAATTTCTCTTGTAAATGTGAAGAATTTCCCCCATATTTGATTATTAGTTAAAGGCTGTTTTGTTTGCCTCCAGTCCCAGTGGGGGGCACTCATAACTAGAGGGGGAGGGGTGGACATGGTGGTTTAGAACCATATGACCACGTCCTCTCTTTGCCCATCTGGGTCCCATAAAGAAAAATAGAGGCCATGGCTACCACATGCCCACCACATGCCATGTCATACAATGCTGTGAGGTATTTTATGATCAATGGGAATTATTGAGTAAAAAAAGTAGATAGGAATTCTTAAGAAAATCTCAATTCTTCAGAACTCTTGTCTCTTGGCCTACATTTGTAAAGACTTTGTTTTCTTTTGTAAAAAGAAAAGAAGAAAAAAAGAAGCAAGAGCATTTTCATGTGTTTCTACTTTCAATAGGTTATTTCTATATTTATTGATGAGAAAATGCAAGAAGGCAAGCCAAATGTAATACACCGTAGGATAATATGCAGTCTAGCCCTTCCAAAAAGTAGCAGTGGACATTTTTATGACATTTGCGATTCATTCACCATACAGGAGGTCATTAGCGGAATTAATTATGACAACGGTTTGGGGCCAACATATTCATTAGGCTAGAGTAGGCTAAAACCACAACACCTGGTGACTAATTGCAAACAATTAGTTGACCAGTGGACAGTAAAATGACTCTCGCGTGTTAATTGTTATAGGAAGAAATTGTCATTTCCTGTGCCTTGCGTTGGGTTTGATTTAGACCACGACGGATTCATTTTGTATCTCGAGATGACTGTTTTTGGACAGTTCAACCTAACGCGCCAGTGCTGCCCGTGAAATCTCATTGGCCACACTTCTCTCGCCACTTGTGAGTTTCTCTTCCCACTCTGTTATTATGAAAAGGTCTCTTACCTTTGACGGAGCGCGGTTTGGCCTGTTTTCGTCTCGACATCTCTCGGTTCAAACTTATACTATAAAGTCACTTTGTTTTTTTCAGTGTTTTTCAGGTGGACATACAGATGGGTGAAGCGGGTTATCTTGTCCTGCTTTTCACTTTGCAAATGTGCCTGTTGCAATGCGGCAACTTGAGTCGGTGTGCTTTACAGTCCTGCACAAAAATAAAGACCGCAGAAACTGCTTTCGAGTACGCTCTTCGACACGTTGACTTCGACTGCGGCCGGACTCGACCAACCTGTAGAAAACGGAACTTCACGTCCTTTCCTCCTAGCGCGTGCTGCTCCGCCGTCGGGCTCTTTTGTTTCCTTGACG
The DNA here is from genome assembly GCA_026745465.1 of Lota lota. Taxonomy (NCBI): domain Eukaryota; kingdom Metazoa; phylum Chordata; class Actinopteri; order Gadiformes; family Lotidae; genus Lota; species Lota lota. The sequence goes on along the minus strand of JACYXH010000177.1, from coordinate 907,022 downwards.
TTCTCGAGCGCTTTGCCCGAAGATCCGCGCGACTTTTGGTAGCCCGTCCGTCCTGAGTTTTAGCAGGCGGTCGGGCACGAGCTGACAGCCATGCGGGGACACCAGAATGCTCGAGATGACAACACAGTGCGAGCAATAACGCGACAGTCTTGGCGATTGAGTCGACAGTTGGATTCGTTGAAAGGCGTTCAGCAAACGTGATTTCTTCCACCTCTTCTGTCGGCTTCGCCAAGGATTATGGAGCGGTTTATTACAACTATTGCAGTCTTTTTCCCATACAGCGATCCTGGAAAACGGCGCCCGAACCCGAACAATCCTTCCCTGGCCCCGTCCGGCTATTCTACACTAGTGGTGGTGGTCTGGTGGCATGGACGTAACAATCTTTCCCTGCATCTCTACCCGAGGGGAAAGCCGTTTTCTCTACCCCGCTCGCTTTTCTCTTCTTTATAAAATATGTCCTAAAGCCCTCGGCATCCGCAGGATTAGTATAACCTAATATTTATACGAGTCCAACCCTTCGCTAGCCTCTGTCTCCCTGCTTTTTCTTTGTCCTGACTCTGGCTACCAGTCTCCCTCCTCCTCTGCTTGCCTCTGCTGGCGGGGCTGCGGCGCAGACACACATAATAAAGCCAAAGCAGGCAGTGCTTGGCTGGAAATGTAGCCGCGTCCCAGCAGGGGGATGTGAGAGAAGGGTCCCGGCGGGGGAGCGCTCTGATCCCGCAGGGAGCAGCTCGGCACAGCTCGGGTTGGCTGAAGCAGAGGCTGAGAGGAAGGCAGCTGAGAGGAGAGGGAGCGGGAGAAGGGAGAGTTAGGCAACAGCACCGAGACATGGCCGACTGTTGAAACTACAACTGGGACTCGGAGAATACGGCGGGAGAGGCGGAGTGAAACTGCGGATCTGAGTTATACGTGGTGTGTGTACGTGTATCCATTCAACGACAAAGTTGTGGAAAATCAAACATATTTTAGCCCTTTTTTCTTTGCAAACATTCCGATTCCTCCTGGAGGAATCCGATGTCGTCCATAGAACCATTGAGTCCGGGAGAAGCCACAACACTGTCTACAATATTGAATTTATTATTTATTTATTATAGTCCGTTAAATTGACTCCACAGTGAACTTGATGGAACCACATGTTTTATTGTTGAGACACCATTTGGGGTTTATTATTTCTATAGCCTATATGGTGGATTACTTTTCTTTGAACGTCGTTTGACAGGATTAATATAGATCTATTAATTTTGTACAACCATAACATTTGTAAGTAGGCCTATAATATTTTCAGCGTCTGAGAATGGGTGCGAATCTATTCTTACTTTAGAGAGGCCACGCTGCCTAGGCCTTCTGCCAGCGTTTTTCTTATATTACATGTCTTTCTTTCTGCAAAACATTTATACAAAACGAGTTTTGTTTTATGAGTTTGGCGTTTTGTGCAGTGTTTTATTTTCCATTTGGGGGGGGGGGGGGGGTGTATGGCATGTCGAGTGGAATATGCAGCTGGCAGGGAGGGGTGAGGTGAAAGGAGAAAAAAAACGGAAGATCACTGGGTGCTTTGTTCTTGGCTCTGTGCTCAGACTGCGTGCTCTTTGACTGCAGCTGAGCTTCACTCTCTCCATCTCCCTCCATCTCTCTCTCTCCCCCTTTCTCTCTCCCTCACTCTGGTTGTCATGGATAGCTGGGTAGTGTTGGGTCTCCTATGTTGACCAGCGGGGCTACTCTCCTCCACAGATTGATCCTCCCCAGCCCCTACCCCACCCACCCCACCCCACACTCCGTCTCCATGGGGGAGACGGAGAGGCCTTTAGTATTGACCCCCCCCCCCCCCCCCCCAGCTCAGCAGGGGGGGGGGGGGGGGGGGGGGGCTTGTCCCCTTACACAAAGCACCCCCCACCCCGTCTTTCCTCCATCCAACCTTCACCTCTTTCTCTCCTGTGATGAAATGAGCACGCGCCAGGAGACCGTCAACACGTGTGTGTGTGTGTGCATGTGCGTGTGTGTGCGTGTGTTGTCTATGGCCCTGTAAAAAACAAAAGGGGAGGGAAGTGGCTAGTTGGAGCAAGAAGCCTCCTCAGTGTGAATCCGGCTAGCACAGTGGGACCCCACCCCCCATCCTTCCTCAACGAAAAAAAATTAAAAGATGAACCCCTCCCCCCTCCTCACCTCCTCTGCTTTGCTGCTAAATACAAAGAGTGGGAAAGTAGCCCACATTACAAGCTCCTTAAGGGTCAAGGACAGGGGCCGGTCTGAATGGCTTCTAAAGAGAGGGATTGTTGAATCACATAGCTAGCGATTATACCCTCTGTCATCTGGGTGCAGATTTGCTTCAGAAAGGGCTTATGGGGCTGTGATATATATTTTTTCAACACAGAACAAGAGAACATGAAGTAGCGGGGACTGAATAAGTCGGCTAACAGACACACACTGTGAATTAATACAGACAGGACATCAATGGGAGACAGATGTACCCTGGTGTAACCCTGAAAGAAAGAAAGAAGAACACCATAACAGCGTGCTCCTACCTTTTGTGGATTTCACCCATTAACACTTAATATGGGTGGATTATACAGTGCATGAAATATGACCAAGAGAAAAGATTGTAATTTAAATTTCACATAGTTTCAGAAGACAACCACCTATAATACCAAATTGTTAATCAAACACCAATCAAACATCTCTCTTACAGTATGTGGTATGAATCATGAAGACCCATGCTCTACTGTTTGCATTAAATACATTTACATTAATTTTTGTCATCTTCCTCGTATCTTCCCAACCAGAAACCTACACTGCTGAGGTGTGGTGCGCTAAACTCTCACAGCCCTCACAAACACCTTAATATCAGCCCAGTGTGCAGCTTGCTTCTGCCACTAGCGAGTACAGTTCATGGTTTGTTTATGTAGCCCAAAGCAAAAAAAATGCACCTTCTCCCTTCTTTACCTGCTCTATCACCTGCACCTTTCCTCTCTCATTCTCTTCCCTATCCCCATTCTTCTCTCTCTCTCTCTCTCTCTCTCTCTCTCTCTCTCTCTCTCTCTCTCTCTCTCTCTCTCTCTCTCTCTCTCTCTCTCTCTATCTCTCCAGTTTGTTTGAACTCTTGCCAGCAGTAATAGGTCTTCCCTCCACAGACAACAGTGCTCCATCTCATGCAGCTTTTGTCCTAGTTACAGGCTATTTTTATGGGAAATAATTAGACACATAACTGATTTAAATACAGCAAAGCCGTGCTCTTTTGTCACCAATTATTAAAGGCTGGATACACAATGGCAAAGGTGTAAGGTACGTGAAGTTGAACTGTGTGTTCACCCCCTCCTGCCTTGGCACTCGTTCATGAGAGGTGGAGCATATAATTATGAGTACTTGTTCAGTACTATATTTCATGTAGATTTGGGAAAAGCCTTGGGTCGTGTGTGTGTGTGTTGTGTGTGACCATGCCAACTTGTGTGGGTGAGAATTGTCAATCAATTTTAAGATTGGAACTCTAAATGTTTACAACTCTCTCTTGTAAACATTTAGCCTAAGGTTACATCTCAATGAATATTCATCATCGGCCAGTGGGAGGGAAGGGATCAGCAATACTTTTGCTAGTAGTTTATGCAGTTGCTAACACAGCTCTACTTGGTTGCCACTGTGAAGCCTTTACAGAGACATCAGTAAAGGTGCATACATGTATGGTTGGGTTTCACAGACTGCAGCATAAAGAGAAAAAACAGTGCAGGTAATTGTAATGACAGGCCAGTGATTGAATTTGGTTGATTTGGTTGATAATAATCAAGGTTCATGGAGTCTATTGGTCTCTTCAATTCCAGTTTTCGGTGAGACGAAAAGCATAGATTATATATATTTTTATATACACACAAACACACAAGCATGCAGCAGTATTAAATAATAATCACTAGAATTTTTGTTTTTAATTTGACTGGATTCACTCCAAATAATTACAAGATTCCATGTGCATTTCTGCCACTAATCAAAGTAAATGACAGAAATCCCCATCTACAATCACACAAAAAGAAACATGGCCTCTCTCCTTTGTGTGTACCTCCATTGAGCAGTAAGTAAAATAATTAAAAAACACCAGAACGACGAGGTTCCAGCAAAAAACTGAAAAGGCTTCTCTTTCTTTCTCCCTTTGTTTCTTCCTGTTCTTTCTCATCAAGCGCTTGGATTTAACAATTCCACATTTCCCCCAACGGACCGCCTCTGCAGAGAGCCTAACCCGTTTCTCCTAATTTCCCCACACCCATAATAGAAAAGACTTGTGTTAAAGAGCATCATTAGTGCCAGGACATTTTTTTTGTTTTCTTATTCTCAGCAGAAAGGAGAAGTGTTATCTGTGTCGGACAAACTTAACCCAATTAAGATCTGGTGGGGCGGAGGGGCTTGGCTCACAACCTAGCTGGGACCCAGGGCTGAGGAGCCTTAGAGCGCTCAGCCAACCAGCTAGTCCCACAGCCAATTCCTATGCCAGCCTGCCAGCCAGCCTGCCAGGCCCTCAGCCAACTCCTTAGACAGTCAGCCATCCAGCCTAGCAGACCAAGCAGCCACGCCCAAAGATAACTCCTCAGCTAGCCATTCAATCTGTTGACATGCACATCTATTCTTAGTGAGCAGAATAACAATAAAGTATTCAAGTATATCTATATGAGAAAGGAGGCAAAGTACCAAAGGTAACAACAGAAATGCAAACAGAGAATTTAAATGTGTGGACCTCGTACTTTTAATTGGAAAATCCAACACCGTGTCATTGTCTTCCCTATTGGCCATTTAAACCTGTCTAATTTAAGTAATTGAAAGATTACAAACACATCCAAACCCCTTACCTTATTCAGCCTAATATGTGCATGTCTGTATGCTACAACGTGTAAGACATGTATATTGGTTCCATATAAAATAACATGACCAACCAATCAGTTAGAAAGCTAGTCAACATGTCATCCAATCAGCTAGTCAGCTAGTAACCCACTCTCTTAATCAGCTGGCCCCCCAATAAGCCAGGCCTATGGACCGCTTTGAAGCCAGCCTGTCAGCTCCTCAGTCAGGTCCTAGTTCCACCAGCTAACTTGTATGCTAGCCGAGCAAGCAGACAGCCATATAACCACATTAAAACTGCTGATCCTACTAGCAACAGGGAGCTCCTCACTCGGTTAGTCAACCCCTTGGCTGGCCAATCCGGCCCTCACCCAACAGCTCAGCAAGGCAGCCAGCATCTCATCCAACCACTTAGAGCATTGTTTATGCAGCAAAACATATTTGAGCGCAAGCAATATGTAACCCTGACTGCTGTGAGAGCAGTTATACAGAAGTAAATAATACAATTTAGCATGGTAGTGCATGTGCTATGACATGCTTTAATTGTATGGTTGGTCTTATGGTTTGCTTTTGCCTGAACACGGCCATCGCTAATGTTAACAATACAGACAGTATCTCATCCAAACATGACCTGCTACTTCACATACTGAAACATGCTCATTTAGGGGTTGGTTTACCAATATCGTTTTTGATAACATATGTTACAGTTTCTATGTGTGCGAGTTTAAAATGGTCTCATTTGTGTAGCAGTAAAAACTCTTGGCTGCCAAGCGAACATTACGCTACTAAATGGAAATTGGATTTTGCCATGTGTTACTGAGACCACATACATTTTATCTACGTCTTTATGAAACCAAAC